>LNAC01000022.1:10784811-10797443 GCA_002007465.1 Ailurus styani | reverse complement strand
CCCCTGGAGCCGGCTGGGGCTGGGCCGGAGGCTGGGGCTGCGCGCTCCTGTGCCGCGGCGGCCAAGGCCACAGCCGGTCCGCTGACCGCCCGGCGGCGCGGAAGGGCCGGGCTCCTTTGGAGCACTGCGTGAGGAGTCAGGTTCTCAGAGTTCTACTTCGAGGGAAACCGGACTTGCTGAGTGACGAGGCCTTTCTGCCTTACGACACCTGCTCTACCTGCCTAAGAAAGTTATGCATAAAACATTAAATCACTTTCAATACCTGAAATGAAAACTGGTGTGCCCTACAGATTGTTAAAATATTTTACAGTGACTGTATTTAAAACAGCAGGACATTGGCCCGGCATGCTGCCGGACCCTAGGACCAGCTCCATCCAGGCTTCAAGCTATTTCGGTCCCACGATCACTGACATTCCTGGAGTTGAGCAGAGACCAGTCTGGCCCACAGTATCATTAGAGCATGCTTCTCAAGCCCAGTTTGAAGCAGCTGAGTTTTAGAAATGTTTATAAATATAGAGAATGCCTGCACATTGCAGAGTGCCCTCCAAATTCACCTGCCTCCCATACCAGGACAAGCCGTGTCCTTTGCAGGAGCGAAACATGCAGAGAGGAGAAAACCCGGTCTCCAGTGTGAAGATCCTGAGAGCTTGCCTACCTCTTAGGGACTGTTGGCCATACCCAGGAGTATTGAAAAAGTTTGCAGGGAAATCCAAAAGCTACTGGCATTTGCTATTATATCCACAGGTGCTTCCCCAGTGTTCAACGAACACCAAGATTGCATATATCCTAAGAATTCTCACCAAAGCTTTCCACTATGTATAAAGAAGTGACAGGAAGCAACAGGGGATGAAGAATGGAACCAACATAGAGGCATTACATAAAAAGAAAACAGGGAAGGAAATACAGACAAGGGAGGTTGGCAGCTTTCCTTTGACCTTCAAGGGTATCCTGAGGCTACCAATTGCCTTTGAGCATCCCTTTTTTGGGGGGGGGGAGGTGAGGGGGGCAGCAGAGGGAGAGGGAGAAAGAGAATCTTAACCAGGCTCTGCGCCCAATTGGGAGCCCCACGAAGGGCTGAATCTCACAACCCTGAGATCATGACCTGAGCCAAAAGTGAGGTTTGGATACTCAACCAAATGAGTCACCCAGGCACCCCTGAGCATCCTTTCTTTAAGTTTTCCCAGTTTAATTAACACAGAAACCAAAGAAATAAGCAGAAAGTCCAGAAACAACCCCAAAGATGTGTGTGATATGTATTTCAAATTGATGGGGGAAATGGTGATGGGACAATTAGTTAACAATTTGGGGGTGGGGGAGTAAAGTGTCTATTTCACATCTCAAAGTATAGTTCAAATGAATTATAAATATAACTATACATATATATAAAGTACTAGAAAAATATAGTATTTCATTATGTGTTAAAGTGGGGGTGGGTTTTTTTAAACTTGACCTCAATGTTAGATGCCATAAAGGAAGAAATCAATGGATCTGACAAAAAAAAAATCTAACCTTAGCAAATCAGGAAAATATGATGAGCAAAATTAAAAGGCAAATGTCAAATTTAAATGTTTCTAAAATATATACCTGTATCTTCTATCCATGTTCATTATTAGCAGCATTATTCACAGTAGCGGAGGGGTGGAAGCAACCCAAGTACTCATGGATGGATGAATGGATAAGCAGAATGTGGGACATACATGTGATGGAAAAGTCTTTAGTGTTAAAAAGGAAAGACATTCTGACACTCACTACAATAGGGATGATGCTCGAGGATATTATGTTAAGTGAAAGAAGCCAATCACAAAAATACTGTATGATACCACTTATATGGGGTACCTCGAGTAGTCAACTTTATAGAGACAGAAAGCAGACTGGTGGTCTTGAATTGGAGAGAGGAAGAATGGAGAGTTAGTGTTTAAGAGACAGAGAATTTCAGTTTTGCAAGATGAAAAGAATTCTGGAAAATTGATAGTGGTGATGGTTGCACAACAATGTGAATGTACTTCACGCCACTGAACTATACACTTAGTTAAGACGGTACATTTTAGGGATGGCTTAGTCCGTTGAGCGTCTGCCTTCAGCTCAGGTATAATCCCAAGGTCCTGGGATCGAGTCCCACATCAGGCTCCCTGCTCAGTGGGGAGCCTGTTTCTCCCTCTGCCTGCTGCTCCCCTACTTGTGCTTTCTCTCCCTCTCTCCGTCAAATAAATAAATGAAATCTTTTTTTAAAAGATAGTAAATTTTATGTGTATCTTACTACAATAAAAAACTGAAACATTGAAAGATTTATTATAAAAGGACATGATGAACATTCCAATAGAGAAATGAGTGAACATGAACAAACAACTCATGCAAGAAATATAAACAGTGCTTGAAATTAAGTACTCGAAAATTTAAATGTGATACCGTTTTTCACTTGTCAAATTTGGAACAGCTGGTTGTTGTTATTTTTAATTATCCTACTCAGGGTTTGTATGGAGAAGGGAAGGGGGCAGTCCTAATCATGACTGAAGGAGTACAAATTGGTCCAACTATGGAGCATGGCAATTTGACGGGACGATCAAAACCCATCAAACATATGTTTCTCTTGACTCAGTAATTTCTCTTTTTGGAATTCATCCTGAGATGATTAAAAATGTGAAAACAGATCCTCTGTAGAAGATAGCATTGTTTATAATAGAGTAAAACTGGAAACAACACAAAAGTCCAACAGGAGATTAATTAAGTAAAGAAGCATGTCCATATGATGGGATATCATATAGCTATTAAGAAAACTTTTATTGATATGAAAAATTCAATATATATTCTAAAATGGAAGAAACCAGGGGTGCCTGGGTGGCACAGTTGGTTAATCATCCAACTCTTGGTTTCAGTTCAGGTTGTGATCTCAAGGTCGTGAGATTGAGCCCCCGTGACAGGCTCTGCACTCAGCACGGAGGCTGCCTAAGACTTTCTCTCCTTCTCCCTCTGCCCCTTTCCACTGCACTCTCTCTCTCTCTTTCTCTCAAAAATAAATCAATAAATCTTCTGAGAAACTGAGTGGGAGACGAACCATGAGAGACTCTGGACAATGGGAAACAAAGTGGGGATTTTGGAGGGGCGGGGTTGGGGGGATGGGTGAGGCTGGTGATGGGTATTAAGGAGGGCATGGATTGCATGGAGCACTGGGTGTTTTACGAAAACAATGAATTAGGGAACACTACATCAAAAACTAATGATGTACTGTATGGTGACTAACATAACATGATAAAATAAAATAAATCAATAAATTTTATTTAAGATTTTATTTATTTATTTGACAGAGAGAGAGAGGTCACAAGTAGGCAGAGGGAGAGGGGGAAGCAGGCTCCCTGATGAGAACAGAGCCCGATGCGGGGCTCAATCCCAGGACCCTGAGATCATGACCTGGACTGAAGGCAGAGGCTTAACCCACTGAGCCGCCCAGGTGCCCCAGTAAATCTTTAAAATAAATAAAATAAAATGAAAAAATCAGTTACCATAAAGAACTGCTATATTAATATATTTGTTAGAAAAATCTGGAAAACCTACTGGAACCTACAAAAAGGTGATTTATGTATGGATGGGTAACGTTATAACGATTTTTATTTTATTCTTTTTCTAATCCACATATCCTAATTTTTCTAAATATGTGCAATAAGAAAAAATACAATAAAAGTCACTTTTCAAATGATTAAGCTACCAAGATGTTCATCACATTACTGTTTATAACATTAAAAAGTAGAAACTACCAGGGGCATCTGGGGGGCTCAACTGGTCAAATTGCCTGCCTTCAGCTCAGGTCATGATCCTGGGGTCCTGGGATAGAGCCCCACATCAGGCTCCCCACTCACCAGGGAATCTGCTCCCTCTCCCTCTGCCCCTCTCCCCGCTCATGCTCCCCTCCCCCCCCACTTCAAATAAATAAATAAAAACTTAAAAAAAAAAAGAAAGAAAGAAAGAAAGAAAGAAAGAAAGAAAGAAAGAAAGAAAGAAAGAAAGAAAGAAAGAAAAAGTAGAGTGGCACCTGAGTGGCTCAAATGGTTATGCGTCTGCCTTCAGCTCAGGTCATATTCTCCAGGTCCTGGGATTGAGCCCCATTTTGGGCTCCCAGCTCAGTGGGGAGTCTGCTTCTCCCTCTCCCTCTGCCTCTCCCCCTGCTTGGGTTCTCTCAGTCTGTCTCTGTATCTCTCTCAAATGAATAAAAATTTTTTTTAATCTTAAAAGAAAAAAAGTAGAAACAGGGCACCTGGGTGGCTCAGTGGGTTAAAGCCTCTGCCTTTGGCTCAGGTCATGATCTCAGGGTCCTGGGATTGAGCCCCACATCGGGCTGCCTGCTCAGCAGGGAGCCTGCTTCCTCCTCTCTCTCTGCCTGCCTCTCAGCCTACTTGTGGTCTCTCTCTCTCTCTCTCTCTTTTTAAAATAAAAAAAAAAGGAGAAACAACCTGATTATCAAACAATAAGAAAACGGATAGATACATTGTACTATAGTTTCCATGTACAGTGGAATTATACTCTGTAGTGGAGAAAAATGTTCATGCTATATTGCTAAGTTGAAAAGACTACAGGGGCACTGGGGTGGCTCAGTCCTTTGGGTGTCCAACTCTTGATTTCAGCGCGGGTCTCGATCTCAGGATCTCATGATCGTGAATTCAAGGCCTTTGTTGGGCTCCAGGCTGGGTGTGGCACCTACTTAAAAAAACATTTTTAAAATTTTATTAATTATAATTATTAATTATAATTATGTTTTAATTGATTAATTATAATGAATTGTGATCATAATTATTTATAATATTATTGTGGTTATCATTTATTAATTATAATTATTTTCATAACATACACATTAAATTAAAAAACTACAAAATAAGATGTTAAAATTATATCTGATATTTAAATATGCAAAGGAAAAATAATTTTTTTAATGCCAAATGTTATAGGTGGGGAACTTAACTGGATTCAGAGCTCAGCAGGAAGTGGGACCAGTGCATGGTGGGATGCGGTCCTGAAGACAGGTACTCGTTTTGGATTAGGACTTGTTTTCTCACTTTTCTTGAAAAGAAGAATGTGCTATGGTGAGTGCTGTGAAAGGTGTAAGCCTGATGATTCACAGACCTGCCCCCCTGGGGCAAATAATAAAAAAAAATTTTTTTTTAAAGTAAACCTGAAAATTAACTCCATGAAAATAAACCAATCATAAAATGTTAAAAAAAAAAAAAGAAAGAAAGAAAGAAAGAAAGAAAGAAAGAAAGAAAGAAAGAAAGAAAGAAAGAAAGAAAAGAAGAATGTGGCCATTACATTAGCCTTTGGCTCTGGCATGGGATTGGGAATGGCCTACTCCGACTGTCAGCATGATTTCCAGGCTCCATATCTTCTACATGAAAAATACGTCAAAGAGCAGGTGCAGTGACTTACTCCTGAGAGCATCCCGGTGAGAGGAAAAGGAATACTGAAGTGCTCTAGAGTAAGCTGACATTCTTCTGTACCAAGGTTATCAGTAATGCTTTAAACTCCAGCACACTGTTTATATGTGAAACAAAGCCTGTTTCTTGTTTTGTATTTTCTGTCTGGAAATTGCAAGGTGTTCTTAAAATAAATTAATTAAAAATAAGCAGCATAAATGCCAAATGTTAGAAGTTGTTATGACTGGGAGATATAAACGGGCAGTTTTGTTTTCACATACTTGCTAGAATTCCTAATTTTTCTACAGTGAATAATGAGAAAAAAATAATTTTTTTATTTTTTTAAAGATTTTATTTGTTTATTTCAGGGAGAGAGAGAGAGCACACAAGCAGGGAGAGGGGCAGAGGGAGAGAGAGAAGCAGACTTCCTGCTGAGCAGGGACCCCAACGGTGGGGCTCAATCCCAGGTCCCCAACATCATGACCTGAGCCAAAAGCAGATGCTTAACTGACTGAGCCACCCAGGTGCCCCGAGAAAGACCTTTTTTTTTTTTTAATGCATAGGCATTGATTAGCAAATGAAAACATTTACTGATCTTTAGGAGATCTCCAAAATATAAGTGAAAAGAACACAATGCAGAACAGGCTATGGTACTATATGATCCTATCCGTGTCTTAAAAATAACTGTGTGTGTGTGTGTGTGTACACATAGAACTTGTTAATGATGGAAAACTGGGCAGGAAGGTTGAGGACAATGAGGACAATGATGGACAATGAGGAGATTTTTACTTTTTCAAGCATCAACATGTCCTATTTTTTAAAGTGTTTATAAGAATTGTCTGGATAGTGGTGCCTGGGTGCCTCAGTCATTGGGCGTCTGCCTTCAGCTCAGGTCATATGATCCCAGGGTCCTGGGATGGAGCCCCACATCTGGCTCCCTGCTTGGCGGGAAGACTGCTTCTCTCTCTCCCACCCCCCTGCTTGTGTTCCCTCTCTGGCTCTCTCTCTCTCTGTCAAATAAATAAAATCTTTAAAAAAATCTTTTATATCTATGGATATAAAAAAAGAATTATCTGAATAATATGTACATAATCCTGTATTATCTGGATGATGAGATTATAGGTTCTTTATTTTCTTCATCAGAAATTTTTAAAAATCATTTTCTTTTATTTTTTACAATTTTAAGTAGGCTCCACACCCAGTGTGGAGCTTGAACTCATGACCCTGAGATCAAGAGTCACATGCTCTACAGACTGAGCCAGGCAGGCATCCCTAAAAATCATTTTATTTATTTATTTTATTTTATTTTATTTATTTAAAAAAATTTTTTTAAGATTTTATTTATTTATTTGACAGAGAGAGAAAGATCACAAGTAGATGGAGAGGCAGGCAGAGTGAGAGGAAGAAGCAGGCTCCCTGCTGAGCAGCGAGCCCGATGCGGGCCTCGATCCCAGGACCCTGAGATCATGACCTGAGCCAAAGGCAGAAACTTTAACCCACTGAGCCACCCAGGCACCCTAAAAATATTTTTAAAGATTTTATTTATTTATTTGACAGAGAGAGAGAGAGAGAGAGAGAGACAACAAGAAAGGGAACACAAGCAGGGGGAGAGGGAGAGGGAGAAGCAGGCTTCCCACCGAGCTGGGAGCCCAACTCGGGGCTAGATCCCAGGACCCTGGCTGGGATCATGACCTGAACCGAAGGCAGACGCTTAAGGACTGAGCCACCCAGGTGGCCCTATTTTTTAATTAAAAAAAAAATGTTTTAACATAGGCTCCACAGTGGGCATGGGGCTTGAACTCACATCCCTGAGATAAAGACCTGAGCTGAGTTCAAGAGTTGGAAGCTTAACCAACCCAGTTGGATCCTGACCCACCCAGGTGACCCCCTAAAATATCATTTTAAAGTAATAATTTCTATTTTTTAAGATTTTATTTATTTATTTGAGAGAGAAAGAAAGGGGGAGGGAGCATGAGCAGGGGGAGGGGCAGAGGGAGAAGCAGACTCCTCGCTGAGCAGGAAGCCTGATGTGGGACTCGAATGCAGGACTTGATCCCAGGGCCCTGGGATCGTGACCTGAGCCAAATGCAGACACTTAAATGATTGAACCACCCAGGCACCCCGAGTAGTAACTTATTTCCAACAAATAAAAGGTAAAAACCAAGCAGAAGTAGCCAATTATCTTTAAGAGTTTGCAAAACTATAACACCTATACAGAAACATGAAAAAAAATTTATGATCCAATGTGATGAAAAAAATCAGACAGTTATGGCATAGAAACAACTAGGTAAGTCATCATGCATATGAAAATACTGAAAGATAATTCACAAAAGTGGTATCAGTTGTATTAGGATAGTAGGATTACAGGAACAATTTTGTTACTGCATTAATTTCCCAGTCTTTATAAAGTGTAATTCTAATACTTCTCTAATAAAAACATATTGAAAATAACAAGCTGTAGAAAGTGGCACATTTAAGGCAAAATGAAGACCATCATGTGTGGTAAAGTTAATATAAATCCTGGGGCACCTGGGTGGCTCAGTTGGTTAAGCATCTGCTTTCAGCTCAGGTCATGATTTGGGGTCCCGGGATTGAGCCACACATCAGGCCCCCTGATCAGCAGGGAGACTACCTCTCCCTCTGCCTCTGCCCCTCCCCCTGTTTGTGCTCTCTCTCACGCTCTCTCTCAAATAAATAAATAAAATCTTAAAAAAAAAAAAAGCTGGGGCATCTGGGTGGCTCAGTCGTTAAGTGTCTGACTTCGACTCAGGTCGTGATCCCAGGGTCCTGGGATCCCCTGCTTGTGTTCCCTCTCTCGCTGTGTCTCTTTCTGTCAAATAATAAATCAAATAAATAAAATATTAAAAAAAAACCAATTAAAAAAAAGCTAATATAAACCTAGGGAAAACTAAAGGAAAAAGGGAGCCACAGTTACACCAGATCAACAAGGAGTTTGGGAGCTAGTTGCCCAAGATCATGGAACGTGATCTAGAATGGATGGATTTGGGGCACCTGGGTGGCTCAGTTAAGCGTCTGCCTTAGGCTCAGGTCGTGATCCCAGGGTCCTGGGATCAAGTCCTGCATCGGGTCCCTGCTCATTGGGGAGTCTGCTTCTCCCTCTGCCTGCCACTCCCCTAGCTTGTGCTCTCTCTCTCTCTCTCTCTCTCTCTCTGTGTATCAAATAAATAAATAAAATCTTTAAAAATAAATAAATAAAATAAAATGGATGGATTTGAGACAGAGGTAGCAGAACCCCTGGGGTTCTAACATTCGGTATTTATCCTGCTTATTTTTTTAAAGATTTTATTTATTTATTTGACAGAGAGATAGAGAACACAAGTAGGCAGAGCGGCAGGCAGAGAGAGAGGAAGAAGCAGGCTATCCACCAAGCAGGGAGCCCCACATGGGGCTCGATCCCAGGACCCCAGGATCATGACCTGAGCTGAAGGCCAATGCTTAACCGACTGAGCCACCCAGGTGCCCCATGCTGCTTATTTTTAACTTATTTAAGAACATCTCCCTGCAATTTCAATGATACCTGTTGGGTGAGCTCCTGAGCTCTCTGCCCTAAGTGGAGGATGATGTAGACAAGGTTGAAGCAGAGGGGACGTGTCTGAGGCCAAACTGCCACCCAGTACGTACACACACACACACACACACACACACACACACACAGCTCATTCCGATTGCCATGCTAGTGGTTTAGGAATAATCGAAGACTAAACTTCTAGGGCTGAGACTTTAGAGACCATTTTACCCAAATCAGGCATTTTATTACTGAGGAGAGTGCAGGCTTGCTCAAGTTTGATCTTTTATTGAGAAGGTGAGCTGTCCAAGAAGCTCACCCACATGACCTCTGGCCAGCTTTCCCATCCCAGAACTCCCTACTTACCATCCCTGTAGCCACAGAATCCTAAGGGACCCAAGGTGGGTAGCCTTTAGGGCTCCAAGCTCTTAATTCGGGAAGTGAGGACAGCATAGCCAGGGTCTTTGAAGAAAAGAAAGAGACTGCCCCTGTAACCCGGCCACCTGCCTCCTTGTTGCATGGAGAGGTGGTGTTGGTTCCCAGCAATGCGAGGACACTCAATGGGCAGCGGCCTGACAGAGAACAGCAAAGGAGACCCAAGCTGATGAGGAAGGTTGTGCTAGATATCTCATCCCTCCACCACCTTTCACCATCTTTTTCCAACCTGCTCGTGCCCAGGGGAGTCAGCCTGTTCAGGCAAGGTCAATGGCCTCCCTTCGCTTCTGGCTGCTGACTAGGATTGGCTGGAAAATGCAGCAGCAGGGTATTGGGAGGCCAGAGGAGAGTGAGATCAGTCTCTTTATTCCTCAGCTCCCTCCCTGCCAGGTCACTGTGAGTCCATTGATTCCATTTAAGGAAAGCTACACCTCCCACTAAGCCACTCTCTCCCCATATCCATCCTTCTGAGTTCCCTGAACTGCCTTCTCTTGTCCCTCCAGGCCTAGGAATGGTAACAGCTCTACCTATATCTTGTCCCTTAAACTCCATCCACAGCTTTGCAAATAGTCCCTTAACTCTTTTCAAATGATCCATTTTAAATGTGCTGTCTGTTCCCTGCCAGGACACTGACCCATATACAGAGCTGTTACCCAAACAGAACTCAGAAAGCCCATATCCTAAGATGTCACGAAGAGATGAAGGTAAATTCTAGGCCTTCTCTGCTACCCAGACCTCATTCTTTTAGCTGGTATGCAGCTTCCCTTAAAGCTCATGACCCCTGTGGGGGCCTTCCTCCAGAGCTGGATTCATCCCCTCACTGAGAGTGAGAATGGGAATCTAAATCTTTCCAATAAGATTTTCTACAGTTTAAATGACATTATGTGGGTAAAGTGCTCAGCTCAAAATAATGGTTACTTCTGAGGTAAGATGTACTTTTTTTTTTAAAGGATTTTAATGTTTCTGTTTTTGTTTTTGTTTTTAAGTAAGCTCCACGCCCAGCCTGGAGCCCAACTCGGGACGAGAACTCATGACTCTGAGATTAAGACTAAGCTGAGATCAAGAGTTGGACATTTAATTGACTAAGGCAACCAGATGTCCTGGTGTGTGTTTGTTTTTTAAGTAAGCTCTGCGTCCAACCTGGGGATCAAACTCATGACCCCAAGACCAAGAGTCACTTGCTCCACTAATCGTGCCCATCAACTGCCCCAGATGTACACTTCTTACATACTTTGGTCTCCTTAGACTTTATTATGGGTCTAATTTTGAGGGACGCCTGGCTGTCTCAGTCCATAGAACATGCAACTCTTTGATCTCAGGGGTCATGAGTTTGAGCCCCATGTTGGGGGTAGAGTTTACTTTAAAAAAATTTTTAATTTTGAAAATAGTAAAAAAGATTTTTAAGCACTATTTAGTAGCTTGCCTGGCACAGAGAATGTGCTTAATGAACGTTAATTATTATCGACATCATCATCTCCAGCGTCATCATCTCCATATCTCACAACATGTCTGTGTCTCCCTACAACCTGAAGTAGAGGGCCATGCAGTCAGTCAGCTTTGCTCAGTACTACTCTGAGTATTGGCTTTATGATTGCTCAAGTCCTCAAGGAGGCGCCCCTGAGTCCCCATGCTCCAAGTCACAGGCCCTAAGTCTGTCTTCACATGGCTCTCTCTCAGCTCCGCTGGCCCATCACTTTCAGTTGTTCTATGGGTGCTTTGTACACATCTTTTGTTGTTTCACATGTTGCCGGAGATGTTGTCAGTGCCCTGAGGACAGCCCTCGAGGCCAGTCCTTTCATCCCCAGCTGGGAGCTTGGCCCAGAGCAGGGCTCTGCAAGAAGTGCTTCTTGAAGCAAGGCTAGAGCTTCACATGAGGTAGGGCCACCCCTCAGACCAATATCTAGGGCAGGACTGTTTGGGGTGAAAAGCTGGTGATACAGATCAAGGAGGAAAAAATTTAGGACATGGTCATAACAATCACATCTTTACAAAACACATTCACTCTCACCCCCTGACACCACCACAACGACCCTGTTGGCAGAATAGATGTTACTTCTCCCATTTCACTGAGGAGTGGGGTCCCCCAAATCACAGCTAGAATCTAGAGTTCCTACAGAGTGGGATTTGAGATGTCTTTGGACAAAATAGGAACTCCACTTGTCAAGAGACCTAACAGAGAGTCATTTCTTCAACTTTTTGAGGGCTATAATCTTCTAGGAGCAGCTAAAGCCTTTCTTTATTGACACCCAAGTCCAGTTAAGGCTTAAAAGTTGACTGGGGAGGGCAGGGAGGAAAGAGATCCACAGAGAGAAGACAGGGTGCCCTTGAGGACAATGAGTTGCCAAAACACTCTCCAAAGCCCACATGCCAGAGTCTTCCAGTTCTGGAGACAAAGATGGAGGATTTCTATAGATTTTTGGCCCAGAAGGGCAGGGCATGGAATATTTGGTTGGCAATGGTGTGGGAAAAGTCAGATCAGCCCTTTAATCTGAATTCCCTCAGACCCTTCCTCTGGCCCCTAAAGGCAGGGATGGAAATGACTTACCCAGAGCTGAGCTACCTGCCACTCACATAATGCTACATGGTCCCTTGCCATCATGAGCATGAATGCCTAAAAAGCATGCAGCACTGTTTTAAGCACTTTACAGATATTAATTTATTTCATCCTCACAACAACTCAAAGACTTACAGGCTGCATAGATCATTATCCTATTTTACAGATCAGGAGACCAAGTCCAGAGAAGAGAAAGGTATTGATAGAGCCAGAATTAGATCCCAAGTAGCCCAAGTCCGGGAGTCTCCCACGTACAGTGAAACCGTATCAATACCAATGTTCTGGACTTCAGAGTTTATAAAGGATCTTCTCTTGGTTCTTTGGACCCTCTTAGGAAAGAAGATGTCTTATCAACTGGGACCCAGAGGAGTGATGTGACTCACCCAAGGTCACACAGCTAGTGAGAGGTCTGGGGTGGCTTCACTGCCAACTAGGCACAGAATAGGTTTCGTGACCCCTTCAGCTCGCCCCCCAACCTTTCCCTGGGCCAGTGGGGAACTGCTCTGATTCCTACGCCAGCGGGTGGGCAGAGGGGCGGAGCGGATCGCGGCCTACCGCCTGGGCGCTGTCCGCGGTGCTGATTCGCCCGCCGCGCCCTTGCTCGCCAAGTGGACGGCAGGTTCCCTGGGTTTCCCCTCCAGCTCCCGGCCAAAGCCAGCTCTCCGAGTTCTGGCCTCCGAGGTCCTCAGGCCTGGCTCCCGGGGCTCCTGGGTTTCCCCCT
>LNAC01000022.1:10769024-10784698 GCA_002007465.1 Ailurus styani | reverse complement strand
GTTTACGCCTGGAGCCCGCCCCGGACCCCCCTCGGCGCCCCGGAGACCCCGGAGCCCCGGCCCGACAACCCAGCAGCCTCGCAGCAGCTGATGGCGCCGCAGCCCGGGCGGGTGCTGCGGAAACCCCAGCGCAGCTAGCGCGGGGAAGAAGAGCGCCTCCCCCCACCCAGCCTGGCCCGGTCCCAGGGCCCCGCTGGCCCCGTCGCTCCCTCAGGTCCCGAAGGTGAGGAGGCCGGTGGGCGTGGGGGTGGGCGGCGGGGTGGCCCAGGGCGGGGAGCAGCAGGGCCCGAGCTCCAGCCCCCCTGGGAGGGCTGGCGCTGGGCTGGGCACCGCAGCGCTCGAGAGGCGGACAGGACCCGCGGGCTGCTGGCAGAAGTTGTCCTCCGCTGCCCAGACTCAGATCCTTACCGGCCCTGGCGAAGAGTCCAGAGCGGCCTGAGGTCGAGCCACCGCCACCTCCTGCCACGTCCCATCACACACATCTTTCTGCCTTCCTTTCCCTGTCCGGTACCCCTCTTCCCCGTCCTCCTTAGTCTCCATCTCCCCCTCTGCCTTCTCTGGGAGTCATATTGGAGACATAATCAGACAGAACACTAGACTGAAGGGGATGGGCGCTTCAGTTTCCTCATATATGCCACTCCCGTGTCCCTGGCTCCTCAGCTTTGCTGAGGTTGGGGGTCCTGAGATCTTCAGTGGAGGGGGGGAAGCCATAGCCTAGGGGTAACAGGGGAGGAGGGGTTCTGGAGTGGAGAGTACCATAAGACCCTTGGAGAAGGTAGCTCCACCACTGGCCAGGTGAGCCCACCTCGCAGAGTCCCAGACATTTGTCAAAGGCTGACTTCTTGTTCCCAACACGTGTCCCCAGAAAAGCCAAGGACTTGGAGTGTGGGGGTGGGGTGGGGATTACTTTCTAATACATGCACTTACTTGCCCTGGTGACTCCCAATAACACTCAACTCATTCTCCCAGTTTCACCAACATTTGTTGTACACATGTTCCATACAAAGGATTCCCAGAGACAAGGTCTTGCCCTCAGGTAGCTTATGGCTTAGAGCAGAAGCCAGGTAGCCACACACGGGGCAGGGTGTCGGGTTGGGGGAGGCAGTGTGTAGAAGTGTGATACATGGCATAATAATGCTTGGGAAACACAGAGATGGAAGAATCATCCCAGCTTGGTGAGGGTCAGGGAAAAAACTTGGTAAGAAAGGCAGCTTTTAAGAAGTGCCTTGAAGGATAGGCCAGGTTTCAGGAGACAGAGATGGGGTGGTGGGATGTCCATCCACATTTATGAGAAGAGTTTGTTGTGAGAGCAGTAAAAGGTAGAATCCCAAAAAGGAGATCAGACTGCAAGTGTGGACTGTGCTTGAATGTGAAGGGCCTTCATGCAGAGTGGGAACGCAATGGGGAGCTCCTAGTTACCAGCCACTACAGTTGTGTGTATTGAGCAAGGTACTTAACCTGTTTGAGCCTCTGTTTTCCTCATCTACAGAGTGGACATACTAATAGAAACTTCAGTGTAGGGTTGTTATAAAGATAAATGAGTTGAGGGGCAGGGAGGGGGGTCGTGGGGGGTAGGGAGGAAAAAAATGAAACAAGATGGGATGTGGAAGGAGACAAACCATAAGAGACTCTTAATCTCACAAAACAAACTGAGGGTTACTGGGGGGTGGGAGGGTAGGGATAGGGTGGCTGGGTTATGGACATTGGGGAGGGTTTGTGCTATGGTGAGTGCTGTGAAAGGTGTAAGCCTGATGATTCACAGACCTGTACCCCTGGGGCAAATAATTAAAAAAAAAAGAAAAGATAAATGAGTTAATATATGTAAAATGTAAGAACAGTGCCAGCCATTTGTTATTGTTATATAAGTATTATTACCTATGCATTGATGATTATTATAAGTATTGTTACCTATGCCTCCATATCTGAGAAAGACTTTGTGAGTTTCTGTTCTCCCTCTACCCCAGGCCTCAGAGTCAGGTAGTAAAGAGGAATAATGACTAAGAAAAATAAAGAACATAATTCATTTATGCATTTATTTCCATGCCTGTCCTATCTAATATACCTGCCCTGGCTATAAAAATTATAAAAATGAGTTAAACATTCTCCCTGAACCAAGAAGGCGTACTTAAAAAAATTTTAACAAAATGTAGATATTGAGTGTTTGGAACAATGCGAGGATATTTGTTGACTCAATAAATACTTTCGGTCCCAAAGAGAAAAGAAACACTAAGGATGAAATTGAAACTGGGACAAGAGAAGCAGTCAGGGGGGGGAGGGTGGCAGAAAATGCAAACTCCAGGCAAGCAGAAAAGCAAGAGTCTTCGGCTCGGGTTCCTCTCCCAGCCACTTTGTCTGCCTGAGGGTGAGACAGGGCAGCAGGGGCCAGAGGACATTGAGTAGATTAAGGGAGGGGTGGTTAGCCACCCAAGGAAAGACTGGACTATAAAAGTGGTTTTCAAACCTCTGATTAGCAGAAGCCTTCTCTCCAATGAATTTGTATGTACAAGCCCATCGAAATAAAGAGGGGTAAAAAAATAGCAAAGCCTCTAGCTCTGCCTAGAGCCCCAGCCTGCCAATGCCCCAACCATTTTTGGCAACTTCTGAGACTCCTCTGCAGAACTCTGGGCTCTATAGAGCAAGATCTGCAAACAGCTGATAGGATGATCCCAAAGACCCCTCTGAGCTCTGAGTGCTATGATTCTTCTCTTTTTGTGGGTCTTCCAGCCCAAAGAACTGTAAGAGTGGAAAGGAGAAAGAACTACAATTCTACTTGCCATGTCAGTTGGAGTCAGATGGCTGGAAAGAAAAGTGGGTACTCACAAGCTCCAAAAAGACAGGCAGGAGGTGAGGTTGTTTTCAGAAACCAGGAGCCCAGGCTTTAGAATCGAATTGTGTAAGTTTCAGACAGATGAGAGACATGTCCAAAGTACTTGGAGTTCACTCTATAAACTTGAACCCTGTGTTACAGGTCCTTTTTTTAGTTTCTAAATAAATAATTTTTAATGAACATTTTTCATCAAGCTACAAAATTCGAACAAAGAAGAACCTAGAAGCACCAGGAGAACGTAGACAGCAGAAGCGACAGACTCTTAGGTGGTCAGGACAGAGGCAAGGGACCCCTCTCACTTTAACCTGTGAGGCCGGACATCATGGGCTGGAGGTTGGCAGAAGATAAAGCTAGTACTCTAACCTGTCTACCACTGTCACCAGTCTGGACCAAGTCCTCAGGCACAAGCTTCTTCTCAAGCCAGGGGGTTCCAGGACTGCATTTCTATGGGAATGTCTATGACATTTCTATGACATTTTCCTGGCTTGGGCCTTCTGAAGCATGTGTGCCAGCCACACGTGAGACGTCTGTGTTGTAGTTCCCATTCCCCAACCCATTTCCCACCCTCCCTCAAACAAACTAAACAATCATGTGTAAGAAAGAATATCTGCCAAGATCTTTTGTGACCCAAATTTCTGCCCTGTGAAGAGCAGCCTGCCTAGTTGGAAGCAAATCCTCAAATCCTTCTGGGAAGGCTCAGAAACAGCTGGTTGGCTCAGCCTCTCACGGTGGCCAGGGTCCAGTCTCCAGGGCTGTGTGGAAAGGGCTTTCACTCTTCAGAAACACTTGCATTTCAGTGGTTGGGAAGAGACATTTTCTCTCTTCCTCATAGGCAGAGGCTCACATGCCTTCATCCTCCAGGTGCATACAGACCAGACATAGAGATGCAAGAGAAGCAGGAACCCCCACATCCATGCATGTACACATATGTGCACTCCTCAAAGCACACGCAGTCTCGGGTATGTGTGCAGACACACAGGCACACGCAATAGCACAATGGTTATGCAATAGCACAGACACAGCTCATCTTTTTCTCCTGAATTATGCACCAGGATATTTGACTGCGTACTTGGCATCTATGTTTCCTTGTTCAGGTCTCTTGAGCATGTCAAATCTAACATGTCTTAGGCTTAATCTTCCCTTCTCTGTAAATCTGTTCCTCCCTCAGTCTGCCCCAGCTCCACAAACTCACTCACTCGTGCATTCCATGAGTACTTATTGAGTATATTTTATTTGCCAGATACTGTGCTAGGGCACTAGGGAACAGGAGGAAACAAAACAGAGTCCTTCATCTTGTGTTGCCAACAATCTGGCAGAGGAAGCAGACAAGAAACAAAATGTAATATATTCATGTGGTGATAAGTTCATGGAAGAAAAACAATGCAGATTAAGGGAATGGAGAGTGACAGAGGGTTCTATTTTAAATCAGGTAATCAGAGAAGGGCTCTAAGGAAATGACATTTGAGCAGAATCCCGAATGAAGGAGACAAGTGGGCCATGAGGGTATCTGGGTGAAGGATATTCCTAGGAGAGGGGACAGCACAGACAGGCAAGAATGTGTTTGGCATATTCAGGAAATAGTAAGGAGGCCCAAGTGGCTGGGGTGGAACCAGCAGCGGGAGAATGATAGTAGATGAGGGCAAACAGAGCCAGGGGCAATTGTATAGGATCTGATAAGAATTTTGGATTAGGTATTAAGTGTGATGGGCAACTGTTGGAGGGTTTTGAGTGGGGAGCAGGGAGATATGATCAGATTTGCTAAAGGAACCCACCTGCTGCATGGCAAACAAGGAGCAGGAGTGGAAGTGAGAAGCCCGTCAGCAGGCTACTGCAGGGTACATCAGAGGGACGGCAGTAGATGGGACTAGGGTGACACCAATGAAAATGGTAAGAACTGATTGGATTAAGCATACACGTTTTCAAAGGTAGAAACAAGTGGATTTGCAGATAGATTGGCTGTGGAATATGAAGAAAGAGAGGAATCAAGATAACCCTTAAGTTCTTGGCCTGAGCAACTGAGTGAATAGGTGAAAACCAGTGCCATTTATCAAGATGGTGAACAGTAGACAAGGTTTGTAGTATATAGAGCTTAGCATTGGGACTTGTGAATTTGAGGGACCCATTAGACACCCAAATGGAGGTGTTACATAATCAGTGTAGAGTGCAAGGGAGAGTTAGTGTGGGGGTCAGTATATAAATAGTATTTACAGCTACAGGATTGGACGAGATCACCTAGGGACTGATTGTAGATTAGAGAAGAGGTCCATTGTGAAAGAGGTCTAATGTGAAAGATGAAGAAATGTAGAAAGAGCCAGCAAATGTGCCTTCATACTTGGGTTGCCCAAACTGGAAAACCGGGAGACATCCTGAACATTCACCCTCCCTGTCATCATGACTTAATCCAACCTGTTCCCACAGGCTGACAATTCTACCCCCAAAATACACCTGGAACTTCTCTCTGTCTTCACCTCCATCATCTGGTCTAGGCCTCTATCATCTCTCAGCTTGACCACTGCTACATTCTCCCAGCTCACCTCCCGCATCCACTCTGCCCACTCTAATCTGCCCTCCCCACAGCAGCCAGAGTGATCTTTTAAAAATGCAAATCATATCATGTCCGTCCTCTGCTTAAAATCCTTTAATAACGGGCACCCGGGTGGCTCAGTGGGTTAAAGCCTCTGCCTTCAGCTCAGGTCATGGTCTCAGGGTCCTGGGATCGAGGCCCGAATCGGGCTCCCTGCTCGGCAAGGAGCCTGCTTCCTCCTCTCTCTCTGCCTGCCTCTCTGCCTACTTGTGATCTCTCCCTCTGTCAAATAAATAAATAATATCTTTAAAAAAATCCTTTAGTAACTTACCAATTCATTTAGTGTTAATTCAAAATTCTTAGCATAGTTTACAAGAGTCTCTGCGATCCTTCTCTTGCTAACCTCACTTCCTGCGACCCTCCCTTGACACCTTACCCTTCAATCCTCACCAACAGTGACAATGTCTCTGTTCCCCCCAGAAAGATCATGTGAAGCACTTAGCACAAGGCTTGGCACACGGTAGGCACTGAATAAATGTAAGCTATCATTATTAGCCTACCTCAGGACTTTCACAAATCCTATTCCCTGTTTGGAATGCTCTTCCCTTTATTCTGCTTCTAATGCCTACCCTTCCTTCAAGTCTGTATTAGTTTTCTATTGCTGCATAACAAATATCCACAAACTAAGTGACTTCAAATAGCATACATGTTGTTACCTCACAGTTTCCAAGGATCTGGAGTCTGGCATTTTTTTTAAAGATTTTATTTATTTATTTGACAGAGAGAGATCACAAGTAGGCAGACAGGCAGGCAGAGAGTGGGGGAAGCAGGCTGCCCCCTGAGCAGAGAGCCCGATGCGGGGCTTGATCCCAGGACCCTGAGATCATGACCTGAGCTGAAGGCAGAGGCTTAACCCACTGAGCCACCCAGGCACCCGAGTCTGGCATATTTTAGCTGGGTCCTCTGCTCAGGGCCTCAAATGGCTGAAATTAAGGCTGGCTGCATTCTCATCTGAAGGCTCAACTAGGGAAAAGACCCACTTCCAAGATCTCTTAGGTAGTTCATAGAACTGACTCCCTTGCAGCTGTCAAACTTCAGCCCACCTTGCTTGCTAGCTGTCTGCCAGGAACCATCCTCAGCTACCAGCTGCTTCTCTCAGGTCTTTATCTTGTGGCTTCCTCCCAGGGCTGCCTCACAGCATGGTAGTTTACTCCTTCAGTACAGGCCCTATGAACTGGCTGCCCAGAACAATCCCCCTTTCAATGAACTCAGAGTCAGTTGATTGGAGACCTTTATTACATTGCAAAATCCCTTCTAATCACAGGAGAGAAATCCGTCATATTCAAAATCCCACCCACACTCAAAGAAAGGGGAAGACGCAGGAGGGCGTTTCCACCAGGGGCTGGAAATCTTGGGGACTAGCTTAGACTTCTGCCTGCCACAAGGTTTTGGCTTAAAATCACTTTCTTCAAGAGACTTTCTCTGGCCCCAAATCTAAAATAGGTCCCACTTTATATTCTTCCACATTACCCTGTATGTTTCTTGTATGGTGCTCTTCACAGGATATAATTGTATATTTACTGATATTATTTTTTGTTTGATGCATTAATTTATTCATTTGATTCTCTTTATCCTGTAAGCTCCACAAGAGCAAGAATTTTGTTTTGCTCATCACTGTGTCTCCCATACCCCCATAGTTGGCAATAAGTAAATCATTGAATGTATGAATGAATAAATGAGCAAATTAAAACAAGGTAACCTACTCACACACTAGACAGAGAAGAAGTGCTCTGCACTTTTTAATCTCATTTAATTCTCACAACTATCCTAAGACTGTTACCATTAGCCCCATTTTACAGAGAAGGGAAAAAAGATTGAGAGAGGTTAACTTTCTTGCCCAAAGTCACACAGCAGGTAACTGAAAGACTCAGGATTCAAACCCAGGACTGTTCTCAGAGTGAATATTGGGAACCTACTTTGGATTCAAAAGACCCAGTGAGAGAATTGGGTCTGCCACCACTTACTGACCACCTGAACTGACACAAATCACTTTGGCTCTGAGCCTCAGTTTTTATTTGTGAAATGGGGGTGGTAATATCTACTAAAGAGCGGTTACGGGTGCCTGGGTGGCTCAGTGGGTTAAAGCCTCTGCCTTCGGCTCAGGTCATGATCTCAGGGTCCTGGGATCGAGGCCCACATCGGGCTCCCTGCTCAGCGGGGAGCCTGCTTCCTCCTCTCTCTCTGCCTGCCTCTCTGCCTACTTGTGATCTCTCTCTCTCTGTGTCCAATAAATAAAAATAAAATCTTTAAAAAAAAAAGAGCAGTTAGCAGAAGTAAGATAATGTGTATAAAGTTCTTAAATATAGCAGATGGTCAGTAAATGTAGCCAGTGGTTGCCACAGGCCAAAGGGCCACTCCCTGCTGAAATGAAAGGCGCTTTGGTTGAATTAAGGGAGTACAAGAAAAGGGAGCCCAAGAGACCAATGTGAGTTTCTCAGGTGCACATGCTTGATGCAACCCTACAAATGAAAATCTGAATTTGCAGGGACTTATATTGAAGTCAATCTGAAGGGGACCGTTTGCCAGAAAGAGCAGTCCATCAGCTGGTCTCTCTCTCCATGGCCCAGGGAATTCCTGGGGCAGGTAGAAACAGCTCCTTCAGAAGCCTAGGGAGAGGGGTGCCTGGATGGGTCAATCAGTTGAGCATTGGACTCCTGGTTTTAGCTCAGGTCATGGTCTTAGGGTCATGGGATGGAACCCTGTGTTGGGCTTCACACTCAGTGGGAAGTCTGCTTGAAGATTCTCTCCCTCTGCCCCTCTCCCACTTGCATGCTCTCTCTCTCAAATAAATTAAAAAACTTAAAAAAAAAAGTAACTTAGGGAATTCCTGGCAGAAAAGGCATGAACTCTGCTTCCTGTTTCTGCCCTCTGCTTATGCTTCTCCAGGATAGTGATCATCACAGGAGCGACTTCCTGGGAAAGGGATGGAGTCAAAGGGGAGGGCTCCAAAGCCAGGGCCTGGTTAAGATTCGGGGGTGCAGAGCTCCGTTCCCTTCACCGTGTCTTATGTGTCCACCATGGATTCACTAGCATGAACCTCTCCCATTCCTCTTTTTTTTTAAGATTTTATTTTTTTTTAAGATTTTATTTATTTATTTGACAGAGAGAGAGAGAGATTACAAGTAGGCAGAGAGGCAGGCAGAGAGAGAGGAGGAAGCAGGCTCCCCGCTGAGCAGGGAGCCCAATGTGGGCCTCGATCCCAGGACCCTGAGATCATGACCTGAGCTGAAGGCAGAGGCTTTAACCCATTGAGCCACCCAGACGCCCTAAGAATTTATTTTTAAGTAGTGTCCACACCCAATGTGGCTTGAACTCAGGACCCCATGATCAAGAGTCACATGCTCTACCAACTGAGCCAGTATTCCTCTTTTAAAAAGGGATTCTGCCACCTGCCTTCAGCCCACAGAGTTGGTGTTAGTAAAATACTCATCAGACCTCCCTCCTCTGCGACCTAGAAGGGCCCAGAGTCCTGGATTAAGGTTAAGTCAGCGAAATGGAGTTGAACTGGAATAGGGTGTGCTCTACCGACTGGTGGGCACCCTTGAACTGGGATGGTGGTGGGATGGGTTTTTTCCACTCCCCAGCTCCTCCAGTTTAGCCATGAGAAAACCGAGAGCCCAGAGAGGGAGAGGGCTTGCCCAAAGCTGGTGAAGAAGCAAGCTACAGCCTGCCTCTGTCGCCCTTCACTGACTTGGCCGCTCCATTTGTGTTCTTCTCTGAGAAGCAGAAAGGCTAAAGTTATAGGCAGGAAGGGGAGTGCGGCCTTTTCCCTCCAGGCCTCTGGTTCTTCATCTGTTAAATGGGAATAACTATACTTCCCTGACAACATGCACATGACGCTTGGGTGAGTAAACACGGGGGAAATGAGTGCAGCCGTGGAACCTTCTGCCTGGTGGCAATAGGAGCCCCGACTGCGGGAGACTCTGAGGGATCTGAGGGTGGGCAGAGCAGATGGGCCCACAGGATGTGGGTTTACGTTATCCTCTTCCCCCCAGGTGGGGCCCAGGCCTGGGTTGCCATGGATACCGTGTCCCTGGAGCATCAGATCCAGAGTGTGCAACGCCACATCAGCTTCCTGAAAAAGGAGCAGATGGCTCTGCTGCGAGACCTGCACCTGGAAATCCTGAGGCTGCAGAAACGCTGTTCAGGTGAGGCTGGGGCAAGCAGGGTGGAGGGGCTGGGGGGCAGGGGAGGGCGCAAGGGTGGGGAGGGGCAGTGGGCAGATCATGGAAGACCTTGACAAGTATCAAGACAGATAAGAAGTTTGGCCCGTTTTCCTGGGGAGTAGGGAGCCACCGAAGGTTTCTGAAGAGCATCACGAAAGTCGAAGCTTGGCAGTTGTATGGAAGATTAATTGGAAGGGAGGCGAGGAGACTAGTGGTGGGGCCAATGAAATGGTCCGGGGAGAGATGAAAAGGGTAGAAAGGGGAAGATCGGGGGGGAGACAAGGTGAAGGGAAGGACTTGGCAACCAACTGGCTTTGTGAACAAGACAGAAGGAGGCACCAAGAATGAAGCCAAATCCCAGGCCTGACCTCTGCTGTCGGACCTCAGGCTTCAGCTGCCTGGTACTCTCAGAGGCTGGGCTCTGGCCCAAGTGCTCACCCAGGCTGAGTCTCCAAGTACAGGCTTTAGAGTCAGTGACTCATAGAATGTGTCAGTTGGAACAGCCCAATGTCTTCATTATACAAGTAGGTAAACTGAGACCCAAAGAGAGAGAGTGAGAGAGAGCACCACACAATATGCTAGTGACAGAGCCAAGATTAGAACCCAGAGCTCCAGACTCTCAGCTGTGCATGCTTGGCAACAGAGTCCAGCCCAGGGGGCAGGGATGGCCTGCACCGACTCCCCACTGCCTGATACCCTTGCCTGATGCATTTTTTCATTGCAGTGGCAACATTAATCAGAATGAGTAAACCCTAAGACCCTATAGCTCTAGCTCTAATTTCTTTTTGTTTTGCCCTAATTCTGAAGAACTGGGTTCTTCTACTCAGGACATAGGCCAGGATCCCAAGAAAGTGTAAGAGGCTGGAACAGCCCCCACCACCCTTCTCAGCTGGATAAGGGACTGCAGCCTCTTGGTTATTGATTAAGGAGATAAAAATAACTCTGAGCTGACCTGGAGCAGCCACTCTTGGGACTGAAATAAGTGAATAAGGCCCTTCTTCCAAGGGGTGGAGGAGTGAGGGGAAGGGAGCAGAACAAAGATTTTTTCCAAGGAGGTTAAACAGGGACTCAGAGGGGCACTTGGCTGGCTCAGTCAGTAGAGCATGGGACTCTTAATCTCAGGGCTGTGAGTTCAAGCCCCTTGTTGGGCATGGAGCCTACTTTAAAAAAAATGAAATAAATTAAAAAAAAACATATAGGGGCGCCTGGTGGCTCAGTTGGTTGAGCTGAGCATCCAACTTGATTTTGGCTCAGGTCATGATCTCAGGATCTTGAGATCGAGCCTCATATGGGCTTTCCCTCAGCTTCTCCCCCAGCTTGTGGCCTCTGTCTTTCATAAATAAATAAAATCTTAAATATATATATATATACACACACACACACACACACACATAAAATAAACCAGGACTCAGAGGCTGGGAAGGGGATGGGAGAGGGGATAAGCTAGTGTAGGAACCAAGTGGGCAGGGCTTCAGAAGGAGCCTGCCAGAAAGGGGTGCCACTCAGACTAAAGGGGTTTAAGGATGGGTGGGTGTATTCTGGGTGGTGGACCAGCCTGAATGATAACAAGAACTGCCCCATGTATTCAGCACTGACTCAGCCCTGGGTTGGGCCCTCTGTTTACTTTCTCTAATTTAATCCTAGCAATAGCCCCTTGAGAGGCAGGTGTGATTTTGTCCCCATTTCACAGGGGAGAATACTGAGGCTCAGAGAGGTGCCGTTACTTGCCCAAGGTCACACAGGGTATCTGACCTCACTGCATACTCTTCTAAAGGTGGGGACTCTGGCCAGAAGATGGGCAGGGAGATCTGATGGATGGCGGAGTGGAGCCCAGTCCCCTCCCCCAACTTCCCTGATTAAGGATGAAACCAGCGCACTGGGAGATAGCGGCAGAGCCAAATCCCTTGGGCTACTCTGGGGCCTTGCAGGAGGGGCCAAGTTGGCTCCAGGTAGCCCTGGAGGATAGAGGCATCAGGGTCCTCCCTGGGGCTCCACGAAGGAGGTTCAGACTCAGGTCACAGCAAAAGGCCCAGGTACCCTGGCTCTTGGTCTCCTAGCAACAGTTGACCTCCCAAGGGAAGAGCCAGTAAGGAGGGGCAGAGGGCCCACAAGGCTATACCCTGTGGGTGTTGCTGGGCATTGATCCCAGAGATTTGCTACCTTATCCCACTCCCAGGTCCACACCTCCTCCCTTTAGGCACCAGACTGCATCCCTGCCACTACACACACTTGCTCCAGAGGAGCTGCCCTCTGTCACCAGCGGCTGCGGGGCTCCCTCCCACTCTTTCCCCAGCTGAGCCACGGTGGAGTTGGAGGAGTTGAGGGTGGGGCTGAAAAAAGGATCAAACTCAGCTGGCCGAGGGATGGGTCATTCTGGGAGGTAAGGAAGGAGGACTGGGAAGACTGGGAGACGCAAGGGTGGTGGCTGGGCTGCTAGCGCCCCCGAGGAAAACCTCACTTAACACCAGCACCCTTCGCGGGCTGGCCCCGCCCCCTCGGCGCCGAGGCAAGCGCCATGTAGGCCTTCCATCACCAGGTGGCGCTGTCGTCCTTGTAGCCCCTCTCCTTGCCTTGTGGAATATGGCGGAAAACAGGGTTTGGAAAGGAGCCTGGCTGATGTTCAGAAAATAACACAGGCACAGCAGTACTGGCTGTGAAAATAGTGAAACGCATGTACCCTATTGGTAAATAGCTACTGCCCTGAGTCGCCCTCCAGGACCCCTAAGCAGCCCAGGACCCTCCAGCCTTCCCACATCCACCAACTAAACTGTAAAGGGGCTGCGCCCTGCGCTGCAGCAGTCCTCCAGAGTGACTCTGATTGGCTGTCAGGTTAGATATTTGTATATTACCGCTGGGAAGGAGCAAATACTCCCCCAGGCCCAAAAGCAAGCCCGGCTCCTCAGTCCAAAGTTTGGACTAATCTCCAAACGGAGCTCATGGCGCTTGCACTGGAAAGATCTCTGGGCTTAGAATCAGGCCAATCAGGCTCAGGCTGTGCCTTGCACTTCTCTTCATCTCTTCCCCTCACTGGACTGCAGTAAAATAGGCGTGCAAGGTGGTTCAGATGGCTTTTAAGGATCTTAATATTGCCACTTTTACTGAGTTGTGATTCCCTGATCTCTTTCCCTCCCTTTCTCTCTGTCTCTCTCTCTCATATGCCACCCCCACACACACACACACACATACACGACTCTTTTCTTTTCTCTCCTCCCCCCAGAACTGACTCGTGACCTGGAGATGAGAGAGGCCCAGTCTCATCAGCAAGGTAAGAGAAGGATGACTGATAGGGAAATGCCACATGGGCCCACACAGGTCACCTTTCCCCACCACTTAGTAGGACCCAAGCCACCTCTGTCCCCAGTCCAGTCTGGGGGACAACCACTCCTCAGCTCAGGGGCACACTGAAGAAGTGTCAGACCCATTTGCCTACTCATCTGGGTTACATTGTGCAGTGAACAACGTGTACCACCATACCATGTATCCACGTGCCTATCCAAAGTAGGAAAATGAACACAGGAAGGATATAGTACCCAAGAAGTCCATCTGGTTGACTTTATTCCTTTCTATGTGACCTACCCCCCTCATCTTTCCCATCCTTGCACAAGTGATTTCCACGGTCAGTATCCACACCCTACAGGATGCTGAATGGTGAGATACAACAATGGCAATGTGGAGTCCATGACTTGAAGGAACTTTATCTAGATGAAGAGAAAAAAAGAAACACACGCACATCAGCAAATCCTTCATTTTACAAAAGCACGACTTCTTGCCACTGTAGCAATTCTACTAAAATATTTGTTTCCAGATTATTACTTCACCCATAAAATGGAGGGGGGGGAGATGGTGTTCCATGAGCACAGAGTTTGTTTTGCAAAACAAAAAAGTTCTAAAGACCTGTTGCACAACAATGTGAGTTTACTTAAAACTACTGAACTGTACACTTAAAAATGGTTAAGGTGGTAAACTCTGTGTTATTTGGGTTTTGTTACAATTGAAACTTTTTTTTAAAGGGAGGGGTTCCATTGTTGAGCTCTTAATCACTAAAATTATATGATCTCTGAGAACTGGGACTGGGTGTTATTCATTGTCTCCAGGTTCAAGCCATGGAGAGGCACTTGGTAAATACGTAATTTAAAATGAATCACCATGTAGTCTTTCTTAGCCAGGGGGGATTTAGCAGGGACCGGACTCCCTGCCATATCGGTGTGCTGTTCATGGATCAAGAGCTACATACGTGACCAAAACTTAGGCATGGAGAAAGCTAAAGTTTAACGTAAAACGTTGAGAGTCATACAAATTACTTTGCATAGTCACGCATAAAGATATAAACATTTATAGACTTGAACGAATTCTGCACACTTCTTTAAGTGGCAACCAGGGGCAATCTTTTCATGCCTCAATACTTGGAGGAAGGGGGCATACATCCCAAACACCAGTTCTGTAATAACAGCAACCTTCACTCCACCTACTGTCCTTCCTCTGAAAGGGTTTCTGGGGTCATCTGAGCTCAAGGTATTTGCCCAGTGTCCTGGTTTTATCTTCTCTCTCAGTGGGTTTAGCCTCCCTTTCTTTGTCCCCCTACCACTTGCAGATTTTCCTGTCTTTTCCAGAGTTACCTTCTGCCTACCTTTTGTCACCTGTCAGCTCTCCCTGTCTCTACAAACACTCACATGTGTTAATCCCAGAATATGTTCGCTGCTGAAATGGAGCTCACGATATCCAGGAGACGACAGGGGTCCTCAACTCTGCGGGTACATTAGAATCACCTGGGCGCACTGAAGAAGTGTCAGTTCCCAGGTCCAATCACAGAGATCCTGATACAACTGGTCTTTGTTAGGGCCCAGGAATCTATTTTTTAAAGCTCTCTGGGTTGTCACTATATACCCAGTGTTGTAACTCAGTTACAAGGCAAACAATAAATAACACATAAATTACAAAATGTAACAGGTGCTCTATGAAAGAAACCGCAAGCCCCAGGGCCCGCTGATTCGCCTTTCCTGCCCACATTCCCAGGTCCCAGGTCTTTCAGTCCCTCGCTCTTGCATGGGGCTTTTGCACGAGTTCCTCTGTACAAACCATCTCTGGGGCTTTTGCACGAGTTCCTCTGTGCAAACCACCCTCCTCTTGAGCTCTTCACTAAACTCCAACTCATTCTTCCAACTCCTGCTAGCCTAAGTGGCTCTTCTGTTGAGAAGCCTGATTAGGTCACAGTCTCCTGTGAGTCATGGCCTTGGCACATGTCACAGTTGCAACCTCACATTCATTTGTAATTATGTACTATACCTCTCCCACTATGCTTGTTGTAACCTTCATGAGGAATGTTTTATCATCCACCATATCCCCTATGCCTAGCACAATGCATATAGTAAGGGTTCAACAAATATTTATGGAGTGTGTAAGTGGCCAGGAAGGGTTTTGCATTTAAGCTCAAACGTGACGAATTAGGCCAGAGGGTAGGACAGGTGCAAGGGCCTTGAGGAAGAGAAAGGAAGGCCAGCGTAGCCCATGAGTGGGGAGGGAGGGCGGAGCGGGGCTCTGTACCGTGGATCGGCGAGCTGTGCAGGGTCGGCCAGGCGGAGACCATCACCTCTCCTCTCCATCTTCCCTCTCCAGAGGCGGCGTCCCGGGAGCTGGAGAGCAAGTGCCGCGCGCTGGAGTCGCAGCTGGCCGCGCGGACGGCCGCCAACGCCGAGCTGCGGCGGGAGGTGGCGCAGCGCGAGGCGCTGGTGTCCGCGCTGCGCTGCAGCCTGCGCGCCGAGGAGCGCCGCTTCCTGGAGGAGCTGCGGCGCCGCAGCCACCGTGCCACCGTGCTGGGCACCGAGCTGCAGAAGCACACCGAAGCGGCCGCCTACCTCTCCTGCCAGCTGCACGCGGCGCGCCAGAGACTGCAGACTCCGCGCCCGGGCCCCGCCGCCGCCGCCGCCGCCGCCGCCGCCAGCCCTTCCTAGGCCGCCGGGGCACGGCTCTCGCGGGGGGCGGGCGCACAGTACCCACCGAGAAGGAGGCCGTCCAGGTCGAAGAGCAGGGGGGTGACGGGCCGCGGGGGGGTACGGAAGCCGCCATTGTGCCGCCGTCACGGCCAGGGAGGGGCGGAGGG
>LNAC01000022.1:10757068-10768722 GCA_002007465.1 Ailurus styani | reverse complement strand
AGGCGGGTCCCGGGGCCGCGGGAGCCGGCGCTCCTCCGGGGCGCGAGCGGAGGCGGCCCCAGCTCCCCCAGCCCTTCCAACCGCCCCGGCCTTTCCGTAGGGTCCTCGCCCGAGGAGCTTCCTCCGCGGGGCTGAGAGAGTGCACCTTTTCTGTGGAGAGGCCTCGCAGTACTGGTTCCCACCCTGCTGCAAGGAGGGGAGGCGGCGACGGGAGGGGAGGGTCGCCCCCTGTCCCCGGAAAGCTGACAATCGTTGGACGCGAGGGGGGAGGCCGGGCGGGCCTGCGAAAGGAACACAGTGGCACTTAGCACCCCTAGGCCTTCCAGCTCCCCTCTCGGACCTCCCCCAGCCCCGCACGGCTGCCCTTCCCGGCCAGCCTTCCTTCCAGGGGAGGCGCGGGCTCGGGGCCAGCGGCCGGACCTTTTTCCTCTGGCGCGGCTTTTCCTTTCCCTACCCCGCTGAGAGGTCCTTACCGGTGAGCACCCAACACTTTAAAGGCATTTCCTGCCAGAGGCAGTTTGAACTTCTGGAGAGGAGTACCGAGGGGGTTCGATGGCGGAACCTGGTCTAAAGCTGTCCCCAGTTCAGTGTTTCCCCAGGATGCCCCCCTAAGTATTTAGGCTGGGAGCTGTGCTAGGGAAGCAAGGGCGGGGGGGGGACACTGCGGGATCAGCTGGAGTCAGCTGCTCCCTCAGGCTTGTGGAAGGGCAGAAACTTCCTTCCCCTTCTGGAGGTTAGCTGGGAACCTGAAGGCTGCCTTGGGAGCTTTCCTAGTCCTGTTTATTGGTGCTAATTTTGCCCAGCTTCACCCAGAGGTGGGAAGAAGGGCCAGGTTCCTGGAAGTGGCAGCGGTTGATAGAGGTCTGAGTTGGCTGGGGGGGAGGGGGGGACAGGGAGGGAGGAGCACAGGTTAGTCCCCAGGCTCGTCCCCCAGGGACGCCCCCAGTCCTACCAGAACTGACAGTGGCCAATGTAACCCTTCTGTCTAGGAGGGGGAGTGGTAAAATGGCAAGTGGGATGCCCTACCTCCCAGCTACTTTCTCCCCAGCTCCCCTCTCTTGACCGAGGGGTGCAGTTCCAGTCCAGCACGTGGCCCCCACCACAAGCCCAGCCCCTAGAAAGACAAACCCTCGGGCCCCTTCCCCCATGCCATGCCTCCTCTGTTGGTTCTGCTTTGAGTCCTAAGTGCCTGTGAGGTCTTCCAGGGGCTGCTGAGGGAGTCGGGGGGCAGGGAGAGGCCTTTACCTCACTCACGGATAGCGCACCCTGGCGGGTCTTGCCCTGGCTGAGGCCAAGCATTGTGTGTGTCACCCGGGGTCTGGGAGATGAGCAGAGTTAATCTCTAGGGGTGGGGACCCCTTCGCCCATCACGGTCCTTGTAATGAACAGGAGGAACCCGCAATCATGCTCCCTTCCGCTCTGTATGTCAGAGGGTGTAGGAAGTCAATCGGCAGGAAGCAAAACCAGTGAGCACACTCACAGCCCCCCCGGATATGCTGTCCTCTCCCAGCTGACTGCAGTCAGGACGGCTGAGACTACTGAGCAATAACCAGGCCTCATCTGGGTGTCCAGCCACCGGGCTGCAAATGCCCAGGGTGTGGACGTTCTTGGAACGGACAGTGCTCTCTCAGTCTAAGTTGGGCCACAGTGGTGGCCTGGGGTCCTTGCTCTGCCTGTCCTGGCCTCTTACCCTCCTCTCCCGCCCCATTCTTGTGCCTCTGCCTTCCGTGTCTCCCCTCAGGTGTGTGGAACGCACTGTACCCCTGGTCCTGTTGCCTCCCTTTCAGAGGTGTCTGTGTGAGGAGGCCTCTCTCCTCTCCTGGCGGCACTCTGTTGAAGGGGCCCAAACGACTGTGTGGGAAGGAGCAGCCCACCCACACCCTGAGCTTCCACAACCACACTTTGGGGTTTAAACAGGGTGACTTCGTTATGTTGATTCTTCCACAGAGATGGTGACATACTTTACTCACCCACCCACCTACTAAAAGCCATAGCTGTGCCCGCCTGGCCTCCCCCCAGCTCTATAGCAATAGCTCTTTTCCCTCCTTCCCTCCTGGGGACCCAGGGTGTCTAGCTGGGGGCCTCTACCACACCCATGCCCGGGGAGCCTCCAGTGGCCTGCCGGCCTCTCCCCAAGTGACCCCATTGGCACCTACGAACTCCTATCCCTCTTCTAAGCGACCAGCGATAATGACACTTAATTATTTGTGGGGTGCTTGGAGATCCCCCAGATGAAAGGTTCCGAGAGTTCTGGGGGTGGCTGACTTGCTGATTCTCACCTGAGGTGTTGAGGGTCTGGGAAAGGAAATAAGCCAACCCTCCTCCTCCACTTAGCAAGCCGGGGGAGGGGCTGAGGCAGATGGAGCTTTCCAATTTTAACAAAGTCCTCTTCCCCGTTCTTCTCCTGGAAATAATGGACTAAAGACTTCCCTCCATCCGCTTGCCCCTGGGGTTTGGAACAGAACCCTCAGTGCAGCAGGATGGGCCTGAGAGACTGTAGCCTGCCCTTGGCCTCAGGATCCCCAAATTCCTTAACCTCTAGCCCTCTCCCTCTTCTAGCCTTGGGGGACCCTCCCTGCTAAAGGAAAGACCCCCTCTCATAAGCCCCAAGAACGTCTGGGTGACTAGAAGAGAGAGGATTGTGTCTCCTCCCCGCTCCTCCCCTCTTCTCTGCAGCACAAATCCCCATTGGGGGAGGGGCATGTTGCCCAGAACACTCTGCCCTAGGCGGAGGTCCAGCCACACCCCAAGTGTGGACCGACCCAGGAAGGAAAGCTGCAGGTGGGGACCCCTCCCTGTTCTGGAAGCCAGTCAGGAACTGTTGGGCAATGCAACAGGAGGATGCGTACCCCTGCCCCCCATACCCCCCTACAGTGGTCTGCAGTTTGGGGGACTACTCCAGGGCTGAAATGGGGTAGCCCTTCCCCAAATCGGCCACAGAATAGAGGTCTCCCAATGGAGAGGAAGGAGGCCAGGAGGGTGTGGAACAGCCTCTCTTTAGTGCAGAGAGCTGGGGATCCCTGGGCACCCTCTCCCTGAGTGCCAGCCTTGAATGGGGGACACACAGGGCTTCCGAACCACCGGGCAGGAGCCCCATGGGTGGGGCAGAGCCTGCTCCAAATTCTCTGTTGGCTGCGCTTTTTAATCCAATGCTTTTCAGAGCGTACTCACTCACCCACAGAAATAGAGCCCTATGCTTTAGGGGTGACTGTCATATGCCTTATTCTTAATAAAATTATCTGAAAAACACACAAGTTAGACCTCTTCTCTGTGGGCACTCTGCCCTACTCCAGCCTCTGTTCCTGCAGGTGCGGGAGAGGATGTGGAGGACATGGACAGTAGTTTGGGAGTCCGCTGCTGGGTTGGGTGAGATTGGGAGCTGATACTCTGAGTCTTCACATTGGATATTCCTCACAAGGCATTAGGTACTCATCTGAGGTGTCCCAATGCTCAGGTTAGCCCTGACTCTTTACCCAGGCCACCCCAATCCAAATGAACAAAAGAGACCTTAGATCTGAGGCTCCTGGCTGGGGTTGGGAGAGAGAAACTGAAAGGGCTCCAGGCCTGGAACTGCCCATCGTGTTGACCGGGCAAGAATCCTGCAGTTCTGGCATCTTTGGCCATGCTGGTTCCCCTTCCCTGACACCCAAGCCCATCTGATCCAGTTGCAAGAAGCCCAGCATCCCAGAAATGAGCCTTATTCTTATATTCCATTAATGAGGGTTATGCTGAGACTGCAGTTAAAGAGCTCAGCACACCCAGCACGCACAAGAATTTAAGCCTGTACATTTTCAGTGTAGGTCTATGTCGTGGACCTCAAGCAGAAAAAGCAGCAGCTCCGAATTCTAAGGATTTGGGGGCTATATTGGTTTGCCAGCAACTCTTCTGATAAAAAGAACCCATTGTTTCCTTTTGAGGAACTGCCCTTCTTCTATTTCAGTCCGTGTTGGGGGGATGGGGAGCTGACTCTATCCCTGTGACCCAGGTAAAGAAATTCACACTGATTGGGTTGGAGATGGGCACATGACTCAGTCTGAACCAATGACAGTCAGTCTCAGGACTTTTGCTGGAGCCATTCATTCAACACACCAAGTTAGACGCTAGGGATGCATCAGTGAACAAAACAGGACTGTTGAGAAATACAAACTCTTGGGTGGCTAAAATGGCAAACTAACAGCCTGGAAGTCTGGCAGACTGTTTGCCACCACAAGGGAAAGGGCTGCCTGAATATGAAGCTATCACACCAGAAGCAAAAGCAGGAGAGATGGAGACAATTCCTGATAATTAAGCTGCTGGGTCCAGCTCTGCCTGCATCCCATATACCCTCCTCCCCTTTCAGTTATGTGTATCAATAAACCCCTTCCTCCTCCCATACTTTTGTTTTTAAGTGGTCAGCATTAATTTGTGCATTTTTTCCCAAAGATTTTATCTATTTATTTGACCAAGAGAGACACAGTGAGAGAGGGACCTTCAAGCAGGGGGAGTGGGAGCCCGAGAAGCAGGCTTCCCGCCGAGCAGGGAGCCTGATGCGGGGCTCCATCCCAGGACTGGGATCATGACCTGAGGCGAAGGTAGACCCTTAATGACTGAGCCACCCAGGCGCCCCGTAATTTGTGCATTTTTTTAAAAAGGTTTTATTTATTTACTTGTCAGAAAGAAAGAGGGGGGGAGAGAGAAAGACAGCACAAGCAGGGGGAGTGGCAAGCAGAGGGAGAAGCAGACTCCCTGATGAGCAGGGAGCCGATTTGGGGCTTCATCCCAAGACCCTGGGATCATGACCTGAGCCAAAGGCAAATGCTCAACTGACTGAGCCACCCAGGTGTCCCTAATGTGTGCATTTTTTAACTTTATATTTTTAAACTAATTTCAGACTTAGAGAAAAGTTGCAAAAATAATACAGAGTTCCCATATACCCTTTACCCACCTTCCCCTTATATAAGCATCTTACTTTATTGGAGTACAATTAAAACCAAAAAATTGACACTGGTAAATGACTATTAATTAAGCCACAGACCTTATTTGAATTTCCACCAGTTTTTCCACCCATGCCCTTTTTCTGTTCCAGGTGTTCCACCCAGGATCCCACTGAATTTAGTTATCTTTGCTTAGTCTTCTCAATCGCGACATACTTTTTTTAAAAATTTTATTTATTCATCTGACAGAGAGAGGCACAGCGAGAGAGGGAACAGCAGCAGGGGGGAGTGGGAGAGGGAGAAGCAGGCTTTCCGCTGAGCAGGGAGCCCGATGTGGGGCTCGATCCCAGGACCCTGGGATCACAACCTGAGCCGAAGGCAGACGCTTAACAGACTGAGCCACCCACATGCCCGAATCGAGACATACTTTTTAAAGCCATTTTAAGCGGGGTTTCACCGGTTTGCTGATCCCAAGAGTCATGATGATGTCCAAGAACCATCAGTGGGGGGAAAGCTAGTGGACCCCAATCAATAAATCACATTGAATACAATATTTGCAGAGCTCTAGGGAAGGGGTTACCACTTCTAGCCAAAATTAAAAAGGAGTTTAACACATACAGTGATATCTGAGCTTGACTGTAGTCCTGGAATGGCTTCTACACGTAGCCTGGGTTGGCATCAAGAAAAGAAAAGTGACTTACTCAAGGTAAGTAAGGAAGTTATAGTGAAGGAATCAGGGATGGAGCTGAATGTGAAGTCACACTATATCCAGGTGGAGCAGGCAGGCAGGCCTGGGCTGCCCCATCTCCTTGCTCCAGCATCTGGGGATCAGACTGAGCCCAGGAGGGCAAGGATCAGGCCTGTAGCAATCCCCATTCTGAGAAGTATGGCCCAGGCTTCCACATGTCCAACACACTTTACCTCCTGGGGCAGCTAGGAGAGGGAAGCCCCAGCCCTAGATAAATATCTGCCCAGGACTCTAGGGGCTCGTTCAAAAGGAGAGAAGGGGGAATTGGCCTTAGGGACCCATCACAAGCCTCTGGTGGTGCTTGGCTGAACCCAGACCAGAGACACATACAGGGTGGAAATGTGCAATGTCAGCACCAGATAACTCAGAGATCACATATGCAACCCCCTCATTTTACAGATGGGGAGACTGAGGCCCAGGGCAACTCTAGGACTATCATTCCTTCCCTCCTGGCCCACATAGGTTTGGTGTTGAGGGAGATGGAGCATTTCCTCTCTTACGGGTCCCTGGAGTCAAGCCAGTAAGGGAGGGGACTCCCCCCTTCAGTCAAGGAGTCTGGGTTCCTGCTCACCTCTCCAACCCCTTGGAAAGTCTGAAAAGGAGGAGGGAAATAGGAATGCCCAGCTGAGTGGGTGTATTCATCATAACACTAATTAGGGAGGTGGGAGGCTTTAAGCAGGTTAATTACGTAGGATAGGTCTCAGCCTTGATAAACCTCCCTTCATACTTAGCATCTTTTTTTTAAGATTTTTATTTATTTATTTGAGAAAGAGAGACAGTGAGAGAGGGAACACAAGCAGGGGGAGTGGGAGAAAGAGAAGCAGGCTTCCTGCTGAGCAGAGAGCCCAGTGCAGGCTCCATCCCAGGACCCTGGGACCATGACCTGAGCCGAAGGCAGCCATCCAGGCGCCCCCTTAGTTAGCATCTTTACCTAGGAGCTCTAAAGATGGGAAAACTGAGATGCTCAGTCCCCAAGGCAGCCAACCCTGAGGTTGGGGACTATGTAATAGGAACCTGCTAGGGAAAGGGGCAAGGGAACCATGGAAGCTAAGTTGCAGGTTTTGAGGCTACTGGGACTGGTTAGTCCTTAGGCCTGTGGACAGATTGGTCGTGAGTGAGCACCCAAGCTGACCAGCAGGCACTCAACTCCTGACAGTGAAGAGGACAGGAGAGGAAGGCTAGGGTATGGTACAGGCTGGTACCTCTCCAAGGCCCAGCCTGGGTCTCAGCCAGACATTGTGGAAATGATCTGAAGCTCTGGTTACAAAAGTCAAAGCATACCATTCACAAGAGGGATATCTACAAGGAAAGCCCACATATCATAAATAATGTGGGAATCAAAGGTGAACCCCTGAGTTGCTAGCAACACTCCCTCCTCAGCCTCCCCTGGAACCCTCGAAAGGACTGCTTGGTACTCTGCACATGTGATTCATCCATTCAACCATCAAATGAGCATTAAGCACCTACTGTGCTTCAGGCTTTGGGAAGATGCTGGGGATGCCCAGGTAAATAAGGTATGGTCCTTGCTTTTAAGAAGTCCCCCAGTCTAGGAGCACCTGGGCGGCTCAGTTGGTTAAGCATCTGCCTTCAGCTTAGGTCATGATCCCAGGGTCTTGGGATCCAGTCCTGCTTTGGACTCCCTGCTCAGCGGGGAGCCTGCTTCTCTCTCTCTCCTCTGCCTGCCACTCCCCCTGCTTGTGCTCTCTATCTCTGTGTCAAATGAATAAATAAAAACTTAAAAAAAAAAAAAAGTCTCCCCCCCCCAAACNACCAGACATGCCGGCATGGCCAATACAGTCTCAGTTTATGACCCTTATCCCAATGCCATTATTAACAGTGTCTGCTGTCAGTCTCAAAAGTGTCCTGCTTTGGCGGACATAGTCACCTTAACCACGGCACGAGGTATAGGTACTGGTGGGAAGAGTTATGTAAAGTGGTAGTTGTAGTTGCTCTTAAGACCATAATGGAGAGGGGCGTCTGGGTGGCTCAGTGGGCTAAGCAACCGACTTGGGCTCAGGTCACGATCCTGGGGTCCTGGGATAGAGCCCTGCATGGAGTCCCGCATCAAGCCCCGCATCAGCCTCCCTTCTCAGTGGGAAGCCTGCTTCTCCCTCTGCCCCTGTCCCTCCCCTCCCCCTCCCCTGCTCCTCTCCTCCCTTACTCCTCTCCTCCTTCTTCCCTCCGCCTCCTCCCCTGCTCTTCCCCTCCCCCCCTCGTACTCTTTTTTTCTCTCTCTCTCTCTCAAATAAATAGAATCTTTTTTTTTTTAAACCATGATGAAGAGACATTGGTGGAGGCAGCTTGAAAGCAAAAAAACTCTCTGCTTAATATGTTACTGGAGGTCAGACCACCAGCCCACGGAGAAAGTGGCCAGAGGATGACGCTTTTTGCGTGTATGTTTCCCTATTACCAGGCTGGCTGCACCCACGTTTCTGGTTATGAGTAACGTTACCAACATGGAGGGGGCTTCTACCTTCAGCTACAATGGACTAGGCACAATTCTCAGCTTTGCTTAAATTTCATGGATACAATGTACCCAACAGTTGGGAGACTGGTTAAAAGAATTACTGCACCATACAATGGAATGTAATCCAGCCGTAAAACGAAATGAGAAAGCATTTTGTGTACTGATAAAGAACAATCTCCAGAATGTATTGTCAAGTAAAAAAATCAGGGGAGGGCCCCCTTCGTGGCTCAGTAGGTTGTGTCTGCCTTCGTCTCAGGTCATGATCCCGGGAACCTAGGATCCAGCCCCACATCACATCAGGCTTCTTGTTCAGCGGGGAGCCTGCTTACTTCTCCATCTCCCTCTGCCTGCCGCTCCCCCTGCTTGTGCTATCTTTCAAATAAATAAATGACATCTTTTTTTTTTTAAATCAGGGTAAAGAATAGCAGGTACAGTGTGTTAACATTTGTGTAATGAAAGGGGGAAATATCTATACACACTTAAATGCAAAGAATATAAAAGAACTGGTAACCTTGGTGATCTGGGGAGGGAACCTAAGTGGCTGGGGGCAGGTGAGAGATTTCACCATATACTTTTTTATACTTTTTGAAGTTTGAACCATGTGCATGTGTTACCTATTTAAAATTCTAAGTAAAATTACATTTAAAAAATAAATGAGTGAATAAATTCCCAAGTCCTTCCTTCTGTGTCTCCCCACATAATTCCTCTTACTTGCTCATTAAAATCCTTTACCCTTTGAAGCTCAGTTCAGAGCCACCTCTTTCCAGAAGCCTTCCCTGACTGCCTCCCCTGCACACTTAAAACAGCTATCTTTAAAGGCTTTTATCCTGTAGCCATGGACTTGAGGTTGCTGTGTGCATTTCACTTCATCCACCAGACTGAAACTTCTGGCGGGGACCTGGTCTGGTATCTCTGATCTTCCCGCAGCACCGAGGTTTTTGCAAGCTATGCTGGAAAGACGCAGTGAATCACCCAGAGTTTCACACTATCTGAAGTACTTTGATGACCACTATCTCCTCACAACAGCTAGGTGAGAGGCTAGACAGATGGGTATTTTTATCTGATGGATGAAGGGCCTGAAATTTAGCGGAGTGAAAGTGACTTGCTCAATGTTACAAAAGGAGACAAGGCAGAGGTTGTAGGATGCAGATTTCCAATCTAATCAAGTGTTAGGTTTATACACCTTCATGAGTGCCTGCCTTCCTTATACACCCCGGTAGTCAGTCTTCTTTTATCTTCGGGCTTCTTGTGCAATGGTCTACCCTCTGCCCCTAGTCTAGTTCAGTGTCCCCTTAAACCCCACACAGCAGTCAGAGCATTTCTCACCTCCCTTCCTCTGGCTTAAATGCTTGAAGACTTTCACTAGCTCCTCTTGCCAGTACCTGCACTCCAGGACAAAGTCCACTTTTCTTCAGTTTTTACAAGGCTGCAGGGCCCAGCCCACCTCTGCAGTTTCAGCTTCCTAATTCCCATCAGATCCTGGCAAATATCAGGAATAGGCCTTAAATGATTCCCAGGCCTCTCTCCTCTCTTTCCCTGGAGAATGTCAGCTCACTGGCAAGACCTGGCAAAAACGTCACCTGGGTAGCCTTCTCTGACCTCACTTCTTAGTCCCCACCAAAACCCAGACTCCTAAAATAATGAACGACTCTCTAGTTCTTGCTCAGCGACCTTGGTCTCAGCTTCCTTCACTGAAAAATGGCAATAACGTGCCAGCCTGGAAGTAAGGACCCATCTGGTGAGGGGGTGTGAGGCCGCAGGTAGGGATGAGCACGTTGTAGCTCACAGCAAAGTTCGGTGGCTCCATGTCTGACACAGCATCCCCTTTAACTGCCCTGCACCCCTGCCTCCAGAGGCTAGACGCACCCCAGCTCCACCCTTTCAAGCCTGGTGAGGAGGGTGCCGTGGGTCACACTGACACCGCAGATTAGAGACCGCGTGGTCATTTGGCAGATTTGCAATAGGAAGCAGAGGGCCATTGGGGGAGGGGACGGTGAGCAATGGCAGTCCAGAAGAGTCTCCACCCAAGGTCAGGGCGCCCGCGGGACAGGCTGCGAACGGCAAGGACGTCTCTCCGCAGCCCCGCCCCTCGAGGGGGCCAGAAGCCTGTCTGTGCTCTGAGTCACAGTGCGTTCCCTTTAAGGCGTTCGGGAACGTCACCGCCTTTGGTGGACGGCCAACGGGCGCGGTGCGTTTTGTCCCTCGCGCGCCTCCGTGGGCCGGGCCGGGCGCGAGGGCGGGGCAGGGGAGCGGCGGTGGGGTCAAAGGTTACAGCGCGCACCACGTGGGCCGGTGACTCCGTCCTTCCCGCAGCGGCCGCGGCGCGCAGGGCACTTGGGTTAGTGGCGCGGCGGGCGGCGCAGACAGCCGAGCCGGACGCCCGCTCCCGCCGCCATGGTCATCAAAACGGACGAGTTGCCGGCGGCCGCCCCGGCCGACGGCACCCGGGAGCCCAGCTCGCAGGCCGGTGGCAAGGGGCGGCCGGGCGCGGCCGGTGAGCGGGGCTGGGGCCAGCGGTCAGCCGGGCGGGGAGGCTGGACCGGGCCGAGTGGGCGGGTGGGCTCGGGGTTTGCAGGGACCGCCGCCTTCCCTCCGCGCCCGGCCGGGTTGCACCTCACCGGGCCGCCCCCGCCCTGAAGGTCACCTTCACTGTCGCCCCCGGCTGCGGCCTGGGTTTCGCACGTGGGGTCCCGGGGAGGACAGCGGTAGGGGGGACACGTGCGCGCACACGCGGTTTCGGGGTGCGCCGTCGCCGCAGACTGATGGAATCAGTGGCCCCACCCCCTCCGCGCGCGGGCATGGGTAACCCTCCGGGCTGGGGTCACTGACACTTGTCGGTCTGGCACCCTTCGCGTCAGGATCTCCGGCCTTGCGCGCGTACAGGGCTGCAGCCCTGCGAGTAAAGCTCAACCTGGGACTTCCCAGGCATGGTCTGTGGGAAGCGTGTGAGCTGGGGGTGGGTGTGTATTGTGAGGGGGCTTGTCTGGTTCATTCCCAGAGCAGTGCTTTAACCCTAGGTGTTCAGTCTCTTATCTCGTCCCTGTTAGGTGTTGGCCTGATCTGCAAACCTAGGGGTCTGGCTGCGTGTGGGGGCAAAGCCAAACTCCTTGGCAGGAGTAGCTGTTTGTGCCAGAACTTGATCATTAACCCGCCTTATTGCGAAAAGTGGATCAGCCCAGGGTTGCTGTTTTTAAGGCAAAGGTCATCGGTGTGGAGTGGAGCTCCCAGCCATCCCCCGTGGGGGCTGTGTGGCAGTGGCTTTGGGAGTGGCTGCAGCTTTTCTCTGGTGGGGCCTGCTTCATCTCTTTCTCCTGGGTTTTTTCCGTTCCTTACAGCATGTCTTAGAATCCAGCCTTAAGGTTGGAAGCCCTTTCCCAGCACCTCACTTGTCATCTCCAAATCATCCCTCAGGGCCCCCGGCCTGGGCTGTCATCCCTCTCTGCCCTGGTTTGTGGCAGGAATGCAGAACTACCCCTGTCTTCCACTACCCCCTACCCGACCCCCCCCCCCCCCCCCCCCCCCCACG
>LNAC01000022.1:10739792-10757024 GCA_002007465.1 Ailurus styani | reverse complement strand
CCCCCCCCCCCCCGCTCCTCTCAGCAGGGACTTGTCATCTTCATCTCCCTTCCCAGCTTCGGTGGGTCAGGATGGGAACAATATTTCAGAGGCTCTCCAATCCTTTCACAGCAGAGTTACCTTGTGTTGGGGTAGGGACTGTGGCAGCTTTGCTGATTGCCTAGATAAGGCCAAGGTTTGGGCAGAACAACAGATGCTGATGACTCCAGCTTGCCAGGCTTTACCCTGATGTGGCTCTGAATCAGTGGGGCAGGCTAGATAAGAGGAAGTCAGGTCTGGCGGATTTCCCTTCTAGCAAAGAGACCTGAAGAGATAAAATGACTTGTCCAAGGTCACCTAGCATTGTAGCTGCGGGGGGCATTTGGATTTCTAGCTTGTGGCCAGCATGCCAAGGCTTCCCCTACCTGTCCCAGAGGATGCCGGGACAGGCATGTTGGTTGGGTTTATGTTGGGTTTCCCCTTGGGCTTGAGTAAACCCCTGTCTCCGCTGTGTGCTGAGAGGCCCTGTCTGGGGCAACCTGGGTCAGAGGGAGGGCACCGCTATTCATTTTTGGGAAACTGAGAGCATGGTAGCTGTGGGGGACGTTGACTCCTCATGTCTCTGGGAAGCTAGTATAGACAGCTAGGCTTTGAATTACAGCCAGCCTGAATCTATTCAAAGATGGGGGGTGGCCTTAATGGAGACCCCTGAGTAGGTTCTCATCCAGGCTTCTGACCCTTCGGACCCAGCTCTGAAAGGTTTTCCAGTCCCTTTGAGGAGGTAATCCAGGCCTTTTGGGGTCGGGGGCAAGGGTCAGTTACCTTCTTGGGAATAAAGCTGCTTTTAGGGGTTAAGAGAACAGGCAGGTTTTTCAAGTTCACAGTGGTGTGTCAAGTTCCTCCTGCCTAGGGGAGGGCTCCTTGGAGTTGAGGCCCAGAGCAGAAAAGGGGGCTGGCAGACTGGGGAGGAGCTTGAAGGCTTAGGGGAGCTCTCTGACAGAATCCTAAAGCTCTAAATGTGGGGAGGTCTGAGTAGACCAGCTTGAGGATCACTGGACTATCTCCAGACCTTGCAGACCTGTCTCTGGCAAGGGGGATGGGAAGGAGACAGATGCCCTTATCACTGGGGTCTTTCATAGGCTGCCTGCTTGGCCCTACCCCTTTCCCTTAAAGCCCTGCATTCCTGGGAGGGGTGATGTGTCTTTTGGGGCCTTACTTCCTGCTGGAGCCTCACCTGCTGAGGCCTTGATTGGGGCGGGGCTTGGGCCTGGCACAGTCTACTGAGGGAGGCCATGCCAGGTTGGGGAAGACACAGAGGCCACTTGGGATGTTCTAAGTTTCTTTTCTAACTCCTCCTTTCTGCTGCCCATGGTGTTTCTGTGCTCCCAGGCCAGGCCAGGGGTGCACTTTATCTCCTCATTCCGATCCAGCTAGTGAAGGCTGGGGTGTGGATATGCAGTGTGCAATTTGGGCAACCCCTTCTCATTCTGCAGAGGACCTACCTTTTTCCCTTTCTCTAAAGCCCAGATCCCATTGGTGCCCCCCAGATAGGAGAAGAGGGGATGCTGGCCCAGGGGTGTAGAGGGTTGGGAGGTACTGTGGTTGGAGACAGATCTGCCTCCTGGCCTGAGGCCTGAGTACTGGAGGAGGAAGAGAGATGCTGTGTACCTGGTGGGCGCTGCAGCCTGGGGGAGTGGCACTCCGAGATGGGTTTGGACACCTGACGGACCTGGTTTTCTCTGGACGTGGCTTGGCTGCCTGTTTCCTCTGGGTCCTGGGGCAGCTTGCTTACTGGCCTCTGGGGCCTCAGTTTCCTCAAGCGAGATGGGCCAGTTGAGCTGACTGAGGGACTTGCTGTGGGACGGGCCAAGAGCGAGCACAGGTTTTCTGGGAACCAGAATGGAGATGGTAGATGCTGCTACTCAGCGGTCACTGCCACGGTGCTCTGTCCCACCCCCTCTTCCAGAAGGTTAGGATGCGTTTGAGAAGAGGGCAGGATAAGAGGAGTGCTGCCTGGGTCTGGCCCTTCTCACCATCTGGTCCGTGTGTGTGGACTGGGACCTTGGTGGGGGCTGTGGGGAGGCTGAGGGCCTGCTGCTTTTCTGGCCATCAGGGCTGCCTGGGACAGCACTGGAGGGGAGGGGTCCCGGAGTGAGCCCATTTCCCTGCCCCCACGCTGGTTTGCATGGATGCCGGAGCAGTGCTGGCTGGGCCCTGGCAACAAGTTAGAGGCCCTGGGAAGGCGCCCTGGCGAGGCTGGGCATGTTCCTTCTCCACAGCCGAACGGCCTTCGGCCTCTCGCTGCCAGCTCTGTTTTCCCCCAGGGAGAGACTTGGTTTTCTCCTGGCAGCGCAGGGGCTGCTGGGAAGGGAAGATAGAGCCTGCCAGCTTCGTGGTGGAGCTGGAGGCCTGGGGCCACGGGTGCAGTTGTCCTCTGGGAGACTGAGGGCCCATCCCCCCTCACACCAGCACCAGTGACTGTCAGGGAGAGGACAGCTGCCAGGTCACCTGCAGGGGGCAGCATAAGCCAGAGGCCCCCGCCAGCCACTTGACCCAGGAGGCAGGCAGGGTGCTCAGTGTCTGCGACTGGTGGACAGGGTGGCTATCTCATGGCTTGGGCCCGGGTCTGCGCCAGCTGTTGCTGGCAGCTAGCTGAAGCCGTCCTGCCCACCCGCCCTGGGGTTGGGCCTGAGGAGAGGACCCCCTTACTGGGCCCTGCCCCTGCCCGCCAGTCCCCAGGGCCCTCGCTCCTGAGGGGCCCAGGTACCCCAAGCGCTGGGTTCTCCCGCCCCCCTAACGGCTTCGCCAGCAGTGACCCCCCTTTTGGTGGGTCCAGCGAGGTGGGCCTGAGCGCTGGTAGCAGCTCCTCCTGGGGTCCTGGAGCCACTGGGGCCTCCTGGCCCACAGCCGTCCTTCTGGCCGACCTTGAGCAGGATGCGAGGCAGGGGGAGTGTGCCCTTCCCAGGGCTGCCCCAGCAGGCCTGGCCCCACTGAAACCCGAAGCCAGCCAGAGCTCCAGCCCTGGGCTGACCAGCTGCATGGGGGCGAGGGTAGTGGCAGAGGCCGGAACAGGGGACTCGGGCAGTGCCGAGCCTGAGCCGGAGAGCTGGCTGTCTCGCTGCCGTGGCCGTCCCGAGACTCCAGAGTCCAGGAGAGGGCAGCCTGCGACTGCACCAGGTGGGCTGTGGGGGCAGGGAGCCAGGCGGCCAGCCTCTTGTGGGGAGATCACTTGGCCTTAATCCAGTGGTAGGGAGACCTTCAGGTTCCTTAGAGGAAGGAGGAGGGGCAGAGCCACCATTCTGGGGGAATGGAGGCCCCTGGGAACCAGCCACATTCCTTTGAAATCTGATAGGGGATTGGGTACCCCCTGGGGCATAACCTGGTGCTGAGGTACCTTCTGGGCAGGCTCCCCAGCTACCCTTGCCTTGTCTTCCCTGCCCTCCTTCCCATCCTTCCTGGCCCAGACTCCTGGAGCATAGGCTGCCTGTCTGGGTCTGGGTTTCTGACTTCTCACTTGTGGGGTCTTAGACCTCAATGCTGCTGCACCATATTGGGAGGAGAGGGCTTCTTCCAACAGCAAAGACTTTTTCAAGGACCCAGTTAAGGGAAGTGCCTCCTCATATCTGCCATTCCTCTTGCTGCTTTTGGAAGCTGACCAAGCACCACCCTTCTCCCCACCCTCCTGCCTGCCTGGTGAGAGAGTCGGCCAAGTTCTCCCTTTGGGGTGGCTGCTCACTTGAGGGGCTTGGGGTCGCACTGCTGGGGCTGCGGGCTCACTGGAGAGAGGTCCTCGGGTGTCCTTGGTGTCCTCAGGAGTTCCACCTCAGGTTTGAAGAGGTGTGCTGGGACGAGATGGGGGTGATAACAGTCCTTGGAGATCCGTACTGGCCAAGATTGAGGGCAATGTGACAGCATGGTGGTGTGGGCTCTTTTTTTTTTTTTTTAAGATTTTTATTTATTTATTTGACACAGAGAGAAAGATTACAAGTAGGCAGAGAGGCAAGCAGAGAGAGAGGAGAGAGGAGGAAGCAGGCTCCCTGCCGAGCAGAGAGCCCGATGCAGGCCTCGATCCCAGGACCCTGGGATCATGACCTGAGCCGAAGGCAGAGGCTTTAACCCACTGAGCCACCCAGGCGCCCTGGTGTGGGCTCTTGATGGGGAATCTAGGATCCGCTCTTGACCTTGGGCAAGGCTCTGAACTTTTCTTGGGCCTCCGACGTCCTTACTTGGGGGGAGGTGGAGGGATCTATATCTTAGCTCCTGGCGGTCCTGTTTATCACCAAGCTGAGGGGACACAGGGAAGAGGGAGCGGCTTCTCCGCACACCCCCTGGTGTGCCCTTCTGTGCTGGGCTTATCTCCTTTTCTGAGGCCCCTGGCTCCACGTTTCTGGTGGGTTTGGGTAGGGCCCACGAAGGTCTGGGGAAGTGCACCTCCTAACAGTAGGGAAGAGGAGGTGGGGTGTGGAGCGGAGCTGGGTGAGCTGACCTGTCTGGAGCCCTCAGACAAGCAAGGGGCCAGTTTGGCTGCCAGGCAGACCATGGGTGGAAAGCCCTGTGGGCCAAGTGGATATCCAGGCAGGCCTGTGTCTTCCTGGTGTGATCGTGAGGAGGTCCTTGCTCCCCGGGGCAGGGAGAGGGCTCTCCTTTATTCCCCTTAGTGTCTGGGTAGAAAGGGAAGGTTTTGTCACCTGCTTTCTTCTCTTTCCCCACAGCATGTGCATTGGGTGCTGTTCACAACTATGGGACTTTTAACTCCACATTTGGAGTAATTAATTCATTAATTCAGCACCTTTCTGTTGAGTGCAGGAAAGATAGAAGGAAGAAGATAGAGCTGCTAGTGTGAACAGCCCCCCAGAATGACAGAACAGTGCTCTGGGGGGTGGTCACCATGTCTCTGGGGGCAGGGAGGAGGCCGTGATTCTGTTGTCAGGGGCCATTTGGGCAGGCTTTAGAGAAGGGGATTTAGGGGCGCCTGGGTGGCTCAGGTGGTTAAGCGTCCAAATCTTGATTTCGGCTCGGGTCATGATCTCAGGGTCATGAGATTCCAGCCGTGCGTTGAGTTCCAAGCACTGAGTGTGGAATCTGCTTGAGAGTCTCTCTCCCTCTCCCTCTCCCCTGCTTGTGCTCTAAAGAAATAGAGAAGGGAGTTTATTTCACCTGGGCCTTGGCGGATGAGTAGGAGTTTGCCTGATGCTGTGGGCAGCATGAACTGCACAAAAGCATAGAGGTGGAAGAGAAGATGTGGAGCCTGTTCTCAAGCTTCCTAGTAGTTCGGTTATCTGCGACGTTGACAGGGAGAGCTGGCCGGAGCTGAGATGTACTTCAGGCTGGTGGCTGAGAGTGTTGGCCTAAGAAGCTTGGATCTTGTGAGCAGGGGGTTCTAAGTGGTGCTCTTGAAATAGGGAAAATAGCCTATCCGGGGCCGAGGCTGCAGAGGCTGGGGTCCATGACTGGTTTGGAGATTAGGCTGGGTGACTGGGGGAGGGGGTGGGGGTGGGAGGCCATTTACAGAGCAGAGGCCACCTTGTGGAGGAAGGTGAATTCCATGTCAACAAGATGAGACTTTGGTGATGCCTAAGGGATGGCCACATGTTGAAAAGCTTGAGCAAGGCCTAGATGAGCAGGTTAGCTGCACGGTGGGGGTCATGGAAGTCATGACTTCCATGAAGTCATGGAAGATCAGGAGAGGCTGGGGCCTTGGGACACCCATAGCTTGGCTGCGGGGGGGGGTGGGGCGGAGCTAGAGAGCAAGGAACAAGGGATCCGTGGCTACAGGGAAGGGGAGGAGAGAAGGTGAGCAGTGGCGGATGCTGCAGAGAAGTCACACACATTGAGGCCAGAGAAGACAGTTGGATTTGGCCCCTGGGGTGACTCTGGGGAGAGGAATTTGGGTGGTGTGCTCGGATGGAAGCCAGACTGGAAGACTGAGGAGCAGGAGCAGATGGGAAGGGAGAGCCTAGAATGTGGAAGGGAGAAAGCAGGGGTTTCCAGGTGGCCAGGGTTGAGGGAAGTTGTGTGCCCAGTGTGAGTGGGACTGTGGAGTCTGGGGTAAGGCCAAGTCTCGGAAGGAGATGCGGACACCGTTTTGTGACGCACATGTCCACCCAGGGGGTAGGCAGGTGGTCCCACTTGCCTCAGCTCCTTTCTTGTTACCTGCAGAGCTGCCGTCAGTCATGCTACTGAATGGGGACTGTCCAGAGAGCCTAAAGAAGGAAGAAAGGGCTGCTGAGCTGCCCCGGGAAAATGGTCTGGATGAGGCCGAGCCGGGAGAGGAGACGACTGGACAGGAAGTCATTGTCATTCAGGACACAGGCTTTTCTGTGAAGATCCTGGCACCCGGGATTGAGCCCTTTTCCTTACAGGTGAGATGGAAGAAGGGTGCTGGGGACCAGAGCATGAGACCGTTAGGGAGGACGAGGCTGGAAGGCCATGCCTGGCTGTCACCTGTCTTAGTCTTAGACTGTAGGGAAGGTAATATGTCCTCACCAGGGTGTTTGGGGCCTTTTCCTTGGTAGGTGTCCCCCCAGGAGATGGTACAAGAGATCCACCAGGTACTAATGGACCGTGAAGACACATGTCACCGCACCTGCTTCTCACTGCACCTGGACGGCAACATGCTGGACCATTTCTCAGAGCTGCGCAGTGTTGAGGGCCTGCAGGAGGGTTCGGTGCTACGTGTGGTGGAAGGTTGGTCCAGAAGTCGGGCAGTCTGCCAAGGGAGGGTACACAGAGGTGGGGCCAGGTGGCACTCCACCCACCCTGGCTGGTATCTCAGTGTCACAGATGAGTGTGTGGAGGCTCAGAACAGTACTGAACTTGTGAAGGCAGGATTGGAGCCCAGATCTGCTCCCCGGGCCTTCACACGTGTATCCTCCAACATTATAGATTAAATATCAAAGTCATGGTTTTTAAAGAAGAGAAAAAACAGTGGGTGGCTGAGCCTGGGTGGCTCAGTCAGCTAAGCATCTGACTCTTGATTTCAGCTCAGATCATGATCTCAGGGTCATGAGATCGAGCCCTGTGTTGAGCTGCAGGCTGGGCATGGAGCCTGCTTCAGATTCTCTCTCTCTCCCTCTCCCTCTCCTCCGCCCTCCCCACTGGCGCTTGCAAGGTCTCTCTTTGAAACAAAAACAAAAAACGGGCGCCTGGGTCACTTAGTCGGTTACTTTCGGCTTCAGCTCAGGTCATGAGCCCAGGGTGCTGGGATGAGTCCGACATCAGGCTCCTTGCTCAGTGGGGAACCTGCTTCTCCCTCTGCCTGCTGCTCCCTCTGCTTGTGTATGTGCATGCGCACACTCTTTCTCTCTCTGTCTCTCTGTCAGATAAATAGTCTTAAAAAACAAATAGTACCAAGGGCTTGAAATTGGCCCAAATTCTATAGAGAGAAAAGTTAAATCTCGGGGCACCTGGGTAGCTCAGTGGGTTAAGCATCTGCCTTCAGCGCAGGTCATGATCTCAGGGTCCTGGGATTGAGCCCTGCAGGCTCAGTGCTCAGCGGGAAGCCTGCCCCTCCTTCTACCCCTCCCTCTGTTTTTCCTTTCTCAAATAAATAAATAAAATCTAAAAACAAAAACAAACAGTTATAGCTTAGAATTTAAAAAAGAAAAAAGTTAAATCCTATAAAGAAACTTTCACTGCTCTCAAGTAGAGCAGTCAAGCCCCGTATGCAGCAGTTGGCAGATGTGGCGAGGCTGGTTGGCTTGTAAAATAAAAGCTCCTGTGACCTTGGGTCCCCAGGAGAGAGGGAGCTCAGAGGTTCCAGGCATCATGAGCTTGTTAAAAGCAAATGTGGAAAGTGTAATGCAAGTGTGCCCAAACTTACTTGATGATGAAGTATCTCTTCTCCCCCAAAAGAGCCCCTTTTAAAATTCATGAAGCGTATATTGGGGGGCAGTGTTGTAGTTATGGGGAAGTCCTCAGGCCACCCCCAAGCAAGGGCTGCCCTAGGAGAGCAGGTCTGAGGCTACAGTGCAGGGGCCCCGCAGCTTCTCAAACCTGCCCACCTGGGACACCTGGGATTGAGAGCAGGGGGCTTTTATGGGCTACCCGAGGCCTCTGTGCTTCCGGAGGCATTTTTTGTGCCCTTTCGCAGAAGGTTCTTTGCAGACAAGGATCCCTACTTAATAGAAGTGGGGGGGGGTATGTTGAACCCAGCACTCCAGTTTATGTGCTCATAATGGAATCTGTAAGTGGAGGCCTAAAACGTGAAAATCAAGACCACCACAGTAGCCCCGTGGCCGACTTTGCTGTGCTGGGGAGGTCGGTGCAGCGGGAGACGGGCCCTGCTCACATGCTGCCTCTCGCCCTCCCACCAGAGCCGTACACAGTCCGTGAGGCCCGCATCCACGTGCGCCATGTCCGGGACCTGCTTAAGAGCCTAGATCCATCCGATGCCTTCAATGGGGTTGACTGCAACTCCTTGTCCTTCCTGAGTGTCTTCACTGACGGCGACCTGGGAGGTGCGGGAGGCATTGGGGCTGGGGGTTGGGCAAAGGGGCCAGGGGCAAATTGGCCAGGGGCTGGTGAAGGGGCTAGGGGCCAGGCCTTGCCACCAGGAGGGGGCAGGGCTGGAGGCATCCGTGTTGGGGCCAGTTTGCCCCTGGGTGGCCCTGTGCTGACCACCAGCCTCGGGTCCCTCAGACAGCGGGAAGCGGAAGAAGGGCTTGGAGATGGACCCCATTGACTGCACACCGCCTGAGTACATCCTTCCAGGGAGCCGGGAGCGGCCTTTGTGTCCCTTGCAGCCCCAGAACCGTGACTGGAAGGTAGTTCTCCTGGAACAGAGCCAGGGAGCAGGCCCCGGGTTGGGGGCGGGGGGGCGGCACCACACCCAGAGGCCTGGGCCCCACTCATGCTTGGCCGTTCTTGCAGCCCCTGCAGTGCCTGAAAGTGCTGACCATGAGTGGCTGGAACCCGCCGCCTGGGAACCGCAAGATGCACGGGGACCTCATGTACCTGTTCGTGATCACAGCCGAGGACCGGCAAGTCAGCATCACGGCGTCCACGCGGGGCTTTTACCTGAATCAGTGAGTCCCTGTGTGAGCCCATCCGGGGCTTTGGGCAGCTATTTGCGGTGCCCTGTGCGGTGACCACCATCTCCCCACAGGTCCACGGCATATCACTTCAACCCCAAGCCTGCCAGCCCCCGCTTCCTCAGCCATTCCCTGGTGGAGCTGCTCAACCAGATCAGCCCGACCTTCAAAAAAAACTTCGCCGTGCTGCAGAAGAAGAGGTAGCCCCTTGGCCCCGTCTCTACCCCTTGGCTCACACCCCACGAGGGGGCAGGGCAGCCCTTTTCAGCATGGCTGCCCTCAGAAGCCCTGTGCCCTCAGCCCCTGGCACCCCACAGCCTCCTGTAGGGAGCGACGAGACCCCAACACAGTAGTCCCAGAAGAGGTGCCCCTTTATTCGCTTCCATTAGACTGCGGGGCAGGGTCTCCAGGGCTGGGAGTCACGAGAGCTGGGGCGCATCAGGGAGGGCTGCTGGGCCAGGGCTCTGAGCTTGGCCATCTTCCCCATCTCCCCCTCTCACTGCCACAGGGTCCAGCGCCACCCCTTCGAGAGGATTGCCACCCCATTCCAGGTGTATAGCTGGACGGCCCCCCAGGCTGAGCACGCCATGGACTGTGTGCGCGCGGAGGACGCCTACACCTCGAGGCTTGGCTATGAGGAACACATTCCTGGACAGGTGCCTGCAGCCTGGCCCTGCCCTCCCCGGGCCCCTCTCTCCCCCTCCCTGGGTGGGTGCCAGGCTGGGTTCTGGGCACCTCTGCTTGTCTGTCTTGTTCTCTTGGGAGCTGTCCACAAGCAGGTGGAGGGAGGGGCTGCCCAGAGCAGGCCTTGGGGCCTGGGCTGAGCCACCATCTCCCTCCCTGGTCCCTTTGCAGACCCGGGACTGGAACGAGGAGCTGCAGACGACGAGGGAACTGCCCCGCAAGAACCTGCCTGAGCGGCTGCTTCGAGAAAGAGCTATATTCAAGGTGCCTATGGCTCCCTCTGCCTGACAGGCTGCCTCAGACCTGCTTGTCACCTGCTGAGAGGGCCGGTCAGGGTCCCCTGCGGGGCACTGGCTGGCTTCTCCTCTCCGGGCAGACTGTCTCAGCTCCGTTTTGTGACCTCTCCGAGACTTGGAGTCCATGGGCTGGGGGGAGGGTAGGGGGACCTCCTCCATTGTGGGCTGCGTGACAGGTTTCTTCTGGCTTCCCACCTGCCGCTGTCTGCCACTGGGACCTCTTACTTCCTAGAGATGATAATGGTAAACATGAGATCTCACTGTGTTGAGTACTAACTTGGCCAGGGGCCGTGTCCGGTGTTTTATGGGCATCACCTCCTGTCATCTTTGGGACACCTTGTAAAGGTTGCTGTTCTGTAGACAGGGGAGACAGGTCTGAGAGCTGACCTGGCTGAGTTCACCTGGCACATAATGGGTTGGATGCAAGACCCGCTCTCATCCTTCCCCTCCTTGTGAACCCCTAAGTTCTCTCGTCTCTCTGAGCATAAGTTACTTTTTTTTCCAAAAAGTGGGTTTCTTGCCCTTTTCCAAGTGGGAGGAAGTTGAGGTTAGACCCCCATGGCCCCCAGGGCCGTCCAGTTGCCCCCACTGTCTGGGTGAGCTTGGCCGGGTGGACCCTCTCTCACCCTTGTGGTCTCGGCCCCTCCTAGGTGCACAGTGACTTCACGGCCGCGGCCACGCGGGGCGCAATGGCGGTCATCGATGGCAACGTGATGGCCATCAACCCCAGCGAGGAGACCAAGATGCAGATGTTCATCTGGAACAACATCTTCTTTAGCCTGGGCTTTGATGTGCGTGATCACTACAAGGACTTCGGTGGGGATGTGGCAGCCTACGTGGCACCCACCAATGACCTGAACGGGGTGCGCACATACAACGCAGTGGACGTGGAGGGGCTGTACACGCTGGGCACGGTGGTGGTGGACTACCGCGGCTACCGCGTCACAGCCCAGTCCATCATCCCGGGCATCCTGGAGCGGGACCAGGAGCAGAGTGTCATCTACGGCTCCATTGACTTTGGCAAGACGGTGATGTCGCACCCTCGCTACCTGGAGCTGCTGGAACGCACCAGCCGGCCTCTCAAGATCCTGAGGCATCGGGTGCTCAACGACCGCGACGAGGAGGTGGAGCTCTGCTCCTCCGTGGAGTGCAAGGGCATCATCGGCAACGACGGGCGCCACTACATCCTCGACCTGCTGCGCACCTTCCCCCCCGATCTCAACTTCCTGCCTGTCCCCGGCGAGGGGCTGCCCGAGGAGTGCACCCGCGCCGGCTTCCCCCGCGCCCACCGGCACAAGCTGTGCTGCCTGCGCCAGGAGCTCGTGGACGCCTTCGTGGAGCACAGGTGAGGGCCCAGGCTTCGGAGGGCTCCCTGGCGGCCGGCGGTCCCGGGGCCTGATCCATGCTGGGAGAGGCTTCAGGAGGTGAAGAGCTGGCTTTGGCCACCGTCCTTACACCAACCCGCCCCCCCCCCCGGCCTCCCTCCTGTGACCTCAGGCTCCGCAGCGTGGGTGTCCAGCAGCTTTCTGTTGGTGGAAAACCAGCAGCCAGCTAGATGGAGCAGGGGCTCCCGCGGAGGTGGCACTCTTCCTCCAAGGGGCCATGTGGAAATCCGCTAGAGGTGTTTTGGTTTGGTTTGGTTTGGTTTTTAAGATTTTATATTTACTCATTTGAGAGAGGCAGAGCGAGCAAGAGCACAGTAGTGAGGAGGGGCCGAGAGAGGGGGAGCCCGATGCGGGGCTGTGGGGCTCGATTGCAGGACGCTGTGATCCTGACCCAACTTGAAGGCAGACACTTAACCAACTGAGCAACCCAGGCGCCCCTGCTAAAGTGTTTTAAATGTCCTGGTGCCAGGGGGTGTCACTGCTGCTGGCATTCAGTGCTTAGGAGTTAGCGACATCCAGTGTCTCCCACCATAGCCCAGGCTCTTCAGAACGCCAGTGCAGTTCCCGTCTCCCTTGAGAGCCTGGCCTGCACGGAGCCGCTGGCCTCTGCCCCACTCACACTCCGGCTGTCACCTTCCGGTTGGGAGGAGCTCAAGTTTTTGCGGCGACCTGCCGCTGGCCGTCGGGGTTGCTGGGGTGGGGTGCGTCCCCGTGCCGGCATGGGCCAGGAGTCTGGGGCCTGTCGCGGGTCCCTGCAGCCAGCAGGAAGCTGCCAGGCCGGTGAGGATAGCTCTTTCCCATCTCGTGCTCTGCCCGGCCTGCTGTGCCCTAGGTACCTCCTGTTCATGAAGCTGGCTGCCCTGCAGCTCATGCAGCAGAAGGCCGGCAGGATGGAGAGCCCCAGCTTGCTGGAAAACGGCGACTCCCTGTCCTCGGAACCAAAGCCTGAAGACCCCCCAGGACCCGAGGCAGGAAGCGAGGAGGAAGGAGGCAGTGCTAGCGGCCTGGCCAAGGTGAAGGAGCTGGCGGAGACCATCGCCTCAGACGACGGGACAGGTGGGGCCGCTGTAGATGTGGGGAGGGCCGCGCTCCACGTCTGTCCTGGCAGATGTCTATGCCTGGAGCTGGGGGAGGCTCGGGGGCGCGCGGCCCGCCCCACCGCTGGGCAGGGGGGCACTGCCTCCCAGCTGGCCGTGTCTCCACAGCAGATCCTCGGAGCCGGGAGGTGATCCGCAACGCCTGCAAGGCGGTTGGTTCCATCAGCAGCACAGCCTTTGACGTTCGCTTCAACCCTGACATCTTCTCACCAGGCAAGTGCTGCGTTAGGTCGGCCAGAATCCTGTGGGGGTCATCTTGGGGCCCTGGGTGCTGGTGGGTGCTGGTATCGGTCTCCCCCACCTGCCTCCCTTCTGCTTGGCTCAGGCCTCTGCTCTCCTTCCCACAGGGGTTCGCTTCCCAGAGTCCTGCCAGGAGGAAGTTCGGGACCAGAAGCAGCTGCTGAAAGATGCCGCTGCCTTCCTGCTCTCCTGCCAGATCCCCGGCTTGGTGAGAGAGGTGCCACCAGGGTCGGGGGCTGCACAGGGCCCGTGGTGAAAGGCCCTGGTGCCTCATCCATCCAGTCCTAGAAACTTGTAGAACCTTCCCAGGAGTAACTTCCTTGGACCTTCTGGTCTGTGAGGCAGGTGGGGCAGAGTGCGCTTGTTACCATCATAGAGATGGGGCCATTGACCCAGAGAGGCCAAGGGAGGCATGAGGCACAGAGTCGGCTCTGTTGTGCCTTCCACAGTGGCTGGCAGCTGGGGGTCTGGTCCTCTGAGCCCCTCTGTGACAGGGCAAGGGGGCACCTGGCAAAAGGGTGGGGAGGATCCTGTCCTCTGAGCTTCACAAGCTTTGTACGTAGGCTCCTTGGATGACGGGGTGCTTGTTCCCTGGTAAGGTAGCCCTGTGGTCGAGTGGCTCACTTCTCTCAGATCTTTGAGCCAAGTGTTCCGTGCCAGCTGCCCCGGGCCCCTGCCTGACCTCTCCAAGGTTTGACACAAACCTCCAAGGCATGGCAAAGCTGTGGCCCCCAAGTGGTCACCTCTGCTCTGTCCTGTGTGCTCAGAGGGGAGCCCTCATACCTTTGGCCTCTGTCAGTGGGGCTCCCTCATCCCTGCTTCCCCCTTGGGTGGGTCTGGCTGTCACAGGGTGACTGCTGTCCCATTTTCCTGTTGATTGTGCAGAAGGCTGGGGGACACGTTTCTCATGTCCTGGCTGCTGATTTGTCTTCTTCCCTCTTCCCAACTCGGAGCTCGGGTCTCAGTCCCCTCCTTCCCTCAGGACCTCAGGATAGCATGAGCTCCCCGCCGGGAAGACCTGGGGCGGGAGGAGGCGGAGGGCGCAGGCTGCAGGGGCCTGACGCGCTGCCGCCCACAGGTGAAGGACTGCATCGAGCACGTGGTGCTGCCCATGGACGGGGCCACGCTGGCCGAGGTGATGCGCCAGCGGGGCATCAACATGCGCTACCTGGGCAAGGTGCTCGACCTGGTGGTGCGGAGCCCGTCGCAAGAGCAGCTGGACCACATCTATGTGCGTGGCGCCCGGGCTGCCGGGCTGTGCTGGGGCGGGGGGCTGGCTAGAGGCCCGGGGCCAGACCCAGACTCCGTTCTCTGAACCCATGCAGAAAATCGGCATCGGAGAGCTCATCACCCGCTCTGCCAAGCACATCTTCAAGACCTACTTACAGGTACTGCTGTCCCTCCTCAGCACCCCCCCCCGCCCCGCGCCTTCCCCCCCACAGCGGGGCGGGGGCCCTTGTGACGCGAGTCCCAAACTGCCCTGCAGGGAGTGGAGCTCTCAGGCCTCTCAGCTGCCATTAGTCACTTTCTCAACTGCTTCCTGAGCTCCTACCCCAACCCCGTGGCCCACCTGCCCGCTGATGAGCTCATCTCCAAGAAGAGGAACAGGAGGAGGAGAAACCGGCCCCCAGGGGCGGCAGATAACACGGCCTGGGCTGTCATGACACCCCAGGAGCTCTGGAAGAACATATGTCAGGAGGCCAAGAACTACTTCGACTTCAGCCTCGAGTGGTGCGTGAGCAGTGCAGCGGGGGCGGGGCGGCGCGGAGTGCCTGGCCCTCAGCACCAGGCCCTCCAGGGGCCATGGCCTGCGGTTGCAGGGTGTGGGCTGGGAGAGGAGGAAGGGGGCAGTGGAGGGCTGCCTGCTCAGGGAGTGGGGATGGGGGCTGCTGGTGTGGGTCCTGGCTGGTGAGTACTTGGTACTCAGGTGGGGAGGCAGCGGTGGAGAAGGGGGGCGGAGAGGGGCTGGGCTGCCGGGGCCCACATGCCGCCTCTCCCCCAGCGAGACCGTGGACCAGGCCGTGGAGACCTATGGCCTGCAGAAGATCACGCTGCTGCGGGAAATCTCCCTGAAAACCGGAATCCAGGTGGGGTGACTCGGGGCCCCTCCCCTGCCCTCCTCCTGTAGGGTCGGTGGGGCCGGCAGGGTGGGGGGGCGTGGCGTTCTCGCGACATGGGGTGGTAGGTTGGGAGCTGCTGGCCATGTGAGCCTGGGGTTGAGGCCACCCATGGGTGTTGGGCTGTGTCCCCCAGATCCTGCTGAAGGAGTACAGCTTCGACAGCCGTCACAAACCCGCATTCACTGAGGAGGATGTGCTCAATATATTCCCCGTCGTCAAGCACGTCAACCCAAAGGCCTCGGACGCCTTCCACTTCTTCCAGAGTGGGCAGGCCAAAGTACAGCAGGGTGCGTGACCAGGTGTGGCTGGGGGGAGGGGGGTCCCCTGGCCCAGCCCTGACCTTGCCACCCTTGGGGGTGCCCTGCAGGCTTCCTGAAGGAGGGCTGTGAGCTCATCAATGAGGCCCTGAACCTGTTTAACAACGTGTACGGAGCCATGCACGTGGAGATCTGCGCCTGCTTGCGCCTCCTTGCTCGTCTCCACTACATTATGGGCGACTACGCCGAGGTGGGCCTGGAGCACCCTCTGGGCTGTGTCGGCGGAGGCCTGGGCGCCTGGCCTGGCACTGGGGGCTGGCGAGCGAGGGAGCCGGGGCTGTGTTCTCCCCCCCATGCTGCAGGAAGCGGAGGTGCAGGCCTGGGGAACCGCGCCCTGTCTGTGGGGCCGAGGGTGCTGCTCTCCTTGGGGGCCCCCCCGGGAGGAGCAGGCGGCGACCAGGGGGACCCCGAGGAGTGGCTTGTTCTGCCTGGGCTCGCTTCCCCGGTTCTGCCGCTCCGTGGTTAGGTTGTCGGGGGAGCCACCGTGCTTGTGGACAGAGTGGGAGCGACGGCAGGGCCTCCCTTCCCAGGGAGGGTGGGAAGGATGGCTTCTGGGTCATGGGGCCTGGGACCTTGTGAGAGCTGCGTGGGGCTGCTTGGAGCGTCTCTAAGCATTCCTGGGCCTGCTAGGTTCACCTGCCTTGTTGGCCCGCAGCTTCAAGAGGCTGCTTCCCGGGGCAGGTGCCCTGTGGGCCTCCACTCCTCAACCCTCAAGTCCGTCTTTTGTTGACGTGTGCTTTTATTACTGCTTTATTTTTGGCCTCTTTTTAGATCTCTGTAGCTGTTTGCACAGATTTTGTTAGGGGCAGAAGGCTCAAGACAGGCTATTTAAAAAGGCCTCAGAGTGGGGTGTGGCCCTCCAGGCTCAGAACTGAGTTTTGAACACTTGTCTACTGAGGAGGCTGAGCCGCCCCAGGGCCAGGCAGATTCGATGTGGGGAACTTCCTGCCCTGGAGTGACGATTCCCCACCTCTCCCAGGCCCTGAGTAACCAGCAGAAGGCCGTGCTGATGAGCGAGCGCGTGATGGGCATCGAGCACCCCAACACCATCCAGGAATATGTGAGCAGCCGGTGGGGGTGGGGCCCCGGGGGGGAGGCCCGTGGCCACCGGGCCTGACACGGCTGCCCCGCAGATGCACCTGGCCCTGTACTGCTTCGCCAGCAGCCAGCTGTCCACGGCCCTGAGCCTGCTGTACCGCGCTCGCTACCTCACCCTGCTCGTATTCGGGGAAGACCACCCCGAGATGGCGCTGCTGGACGTGAGTGCCGGGGGTGGGGCTAGGGTGCGGAGCCTCAGTCCTGGGGTAGCGGGACTGACCCGGGCCCTCCCGCCGCCCCCAGAACAACATCGGGCTGGTGCTGCACGGAGTGATGGAGTACGACCTGTCGCTGCGCTTCTTGGAGAACGCGCTGGCTGTCAGTACCAAGTACCACGGGCCCAAGTCCCTGAAGGTGGCGCTCAGGTGAGGCTGTGCAGGGGCGGGGGGCACCAGGGGCCACAGGACAGGGGAGCCAGCGTGCTGTCTTCCGTCTGGCTCCTGAGGAGTTTTCTCTCAGCTCGGTCTCTTCCCAGAGCCCTGCCCTGGCTTGCTCCCCTCAGGAGGATTCCAGAGCACCCTAGATGAGTCCGCACACCCCCCATCACGCCCCCGCCCACTCCTGTCCCTTCTGTGCCCTGCCCACCTCCTTGCAGCCACCACCTCGTCGCCCGGGTCTATGAGAGCAAAGCCGAGTTCCGGTCGGCCCTGCAGCATGAGAAGGAAGGCTACACCATCTACAAGACCCAGGTGGGCCGCAGCGGGGGCGGCGGCGGCGTTGGCGGCCCCGGGGGCTGTGGCCTCGCTGACCGCATCCTGCCTGTGCCCCCCACCCCCCACCAGCTGGGCGAGGACCATGAGAAGACCAAGGAGAGCTCCGAGTACCTCAAGTGCCTGACCCAGCAGGCCGTGGCCCTGCAGCGCACCATGAACGAGATCTACCGCAACGGCTCCAGCGCCAACATCCCGCCCCTCAAGGTAGGAGGCCCTGCACGGGCGCCCGCACCCCGGGCACCCCGCACCCCGGCCCCCCCGCACCCCGGGC
>LNAC01000022.1:10725507-10739391 GCA_002007465.1 Ailurus styani | reverse complement strand
CCCGCACTCCGGGCACCCGCACCCCGGGGCGCCCGCACCCCGGGCCCCCCGCACTCCGGGGCGCCCGCACCCCCGGCCCTGCGCCGCTCGGCCTCACCTCCCCTGCCGCCCCGCAGTTCACAGCCCCCAGCATGGCCAGCGTCCTGGAACAGCTCAACGTCATCAACGGCATCCTCTTCATTCCTCTCAGGTGAGGCCCCCGGCCCGCTTGTGCTCCCACGGGGAAGCTGCCTTTGGCTTCGTGCTTTTCAAAATAAATAATTCACTGTCGTGGCTCGGATTTGGGAAGCACAGCCCATGGTGAATCGTTCGGGGAATGTTCTGCATAGTTGAGGGAACACAATGTCTGTGATCTTTTTTTTTCCTGTTTTTCCATTTTTTAAATTTGCATGCAATTGTAGCAGAGCAGGGACAGAGCTGTATTTTTTCCCACACTTGCTGTAACCCAGCAGTCTCTCCCTGTCCATGCATGAAGAGCAGCCGCGCGCTGCCTCAGTGGGCACGCACCCCACAGCTGGACCCCGGGCTCCGGGCACCGCCGGCAGGCCCGCTCTGTGTCGTGCCCCTGCCCCCCGAGCGCTTTCCACCTGCCGGCTTCTGTGGCCGAGGCCACGTGGGGCTTACGGGTTCAAGCTGGAGGTGAAGGCTGAGCGGGAGCCAGGCCTTAACGGGAGGCGGTGGCCAGTGTACGCAGCTCTTACATGTTTGTAGCGCTTCGAAGCCTTCTGGCTTTGGGGAGGGAAGCACTTGTTCATGCGTGTCTCGCCAAACACAGAATGGAGCCTGATTCTGCCCGGGGCTTAGGTTTAACCAGTAGGCTGAGGAGCCAGGCCTGCTCTGACACCTGCCCTTCGCCCCTGTCCTTTTACTCAGCCAAAAAGACTTGGAGAATCTGAAAGCCGAGGTGGCGCGGCGGCAGCAGCTCCAGGAGGCCAGCAGAAACAGGGAGAAGGCTGAGGAACCCATGGCCACCGAGCCTGAGCCAGCAGGGGCCCCGCAGGATTCAGCCTCCCAGCCCCAGGCTGCCAAGGACCCTTCTTCCCCAAGCTTGCAGGGGTAGAAAGGGACAGACAGATGGACAGTCAGCCAGCTGCCCCATTACCCAGTGATCCAGACTCCAGACTCCAGGGGAAGGGGGGCACACCCTCCAGATCGGGAGAGGGAACGAGTCCCTCTTCCTCCATGTTTCCAACCCCACTCCCACCCCCAAGTATCCTTCTGGGACCCTGGCCTGGCCCACCTGTCCCCCTTGAAGATGTTTTTGCACTGGTTCAGTGAATAATACGATGCAGAGGCCTAACTGAAGCCCCGTGAATGGAGCGTGTGGGCATCGGTTCCCGGTTGGGGGGCAGGTGCCCCCTCGGGCCCCCCCATCCACAAGCAGGTGTGTGCGAGTGTGTCCATGCCCGTGTTTCGATCCGTCCTTCCTAACTTGTACATACCCCCACGTTGGTTCCGAGTGGGTGACGTGAAGATGAGATTTCTCAGGTCATTTGTATGTTTGACATTTCGGCTGCTGCTGCTTTTGCTGCCACTGCCCCTGGGCCCGACTTGGCTTAAAGTCCAGGTTTGAAGCCAAAAAGAGGGGAGCTTTCCTGTGGCCTCGGATGGGGGGGTCAGAGCTCTGTGGCAGGGCTGGAGGGTGGGGGTGCACTTTAGCTTCGTGGCAAGGTAAGAGCTGCGGGGGCTTTACTAGTTATGACTGGGTCTGGCCTGGCTGTGCTCGGGGTCAGGGGGAAGGTTCCCTAGACAGACAGACACCCTGCTCCCAGCCCTGGCCTGTCTGCCCTTGGGCCCCAGCAGGAGGCAGTGCCTCCCCACTCCCTGCATCAGAGCTGGGGCTAACCCTACGGGCTGCAGTCTGAATGTATCCTCCTCCTCTTAACCTGAGCTGCCTGACGCACAGTGGGGCTGGGGTAGGTGTGATGGACTAGGGGAACCAGGGCTGCATCATGGATCCTGACGGGGAATGGACTAGATAAAGGAGTGATTGCCACTTGTTGGTGGAGCCCAGCTCCCTACCTGGTCCTTGTCACACAAGCACCTCCCATAGAGAGGAGCTCCACGGCAGGGTGGGGTGGGGTGTCCGTGGAAGGTGGTGGCTCCCGCGAGCCCCAGCTGCTCCCTCTCCCGCCCGCCTGTGCTGCTTCTCTGTGCCTGCTGTTGGAGCCCTGATGGGTCCGGGGATGGGGGTGGGGGTAGATGGCCACCCTGGTGACCTTGAGAGAGCTGTTCCCGGGCTGGGGCCTCTGCCTGGGGGCTTTGCGGGGAGCTGCTTCTGGGTATGGTCTGTCCAGATACCTTGTTTCAAAGGCAGTGGGTGTGAGCTAGCAAGCGAAGCCTCCCCACCGCTGAGCAAGAACTTTTTCTTGTTTTTAAACCATCATGTCTTCATTTCACATTGGAATAAAGTGAGTTTTTGAAACCTGCTGCGCCAGCCTCTCCTGTGTGTTCTGTACCAGTCTCGTTCAACTGGGAGGGCTGTTGCCAGAAATACTGCTAGCAGAAGAGCTTAAAGCACACGAATGTGTGTAAATTAGGTCAAATTGAAGGTTATCCTTAAAGTGTCATTTAAGGGGGTAGAGTCACAGGCACCCAGCTTAGGGTTTACCTTACTGCCAGTCACTAGACCCCTGAGAAGGACACACAGGTAAAGGTCACCTGTCGGTCACAGAAGAGAGGCTGAGAATCGCTCCTTCATAGAGCTTCGTGTGGTACAGGTTTGAGTGAAGGCCAGTTGGAGTGAGGGGTGCTGTAGGGTGGGGGCCCAGGCCCTGGGCTTGCTGGGCCTGATGGATTGCTGAACACCTGAATTGGGTTGTCTGCCCTTGCCCTTTTGAGTCAGGAGAACTGGACAGCAGCCCCCAGAAGACTAGTAGGAGTGCTGGAATGGGGGTCTGTCAAGTTTGCTGTTCCTAGGGTAAATATGGGGCAAGCTAGGCTCTTGTGGAGGTCTAGTGAGATGGGGGAAGGGGTAACCACCTAGGTGAGCTTGAGGGGCAGGGCCTGGAAGTGGGAGGGTACCTGGCGGGGGCTGTCTCTAAGAAGAGGGGAAGTCTCATTTTTTTTTTTTAAAGATTTTATTTATTTGACAGAGAGAGAGATTACAAGTAGGCAGAGAGGCAGGCAGAGAGACGGAGAGGAGGAAGCAGGCTCCCTGCTGAGCAGAGAGCCCGATGCGGGCCCTGATCCCACAATGCTGAGATCATGACCTGAGCCGAAAGCAGAGGCTTTAACCCACTGAGCCACCCAGGCGCCCAAGGGGAAGTCTCATTTAACTGGCAGCTGCTACTTGGCCATCTTGAGCAGGTAGGCCTCAGCAACATGCATACTTGAATACCTTTTTGAATACGTGGAGAGGTTTTTTTGTGTGTCTTTAACAAATTCTCTGAAAAGAAAAAAATATTCCAACCTGAATATTTTGTTGCTTTTCCTGATCCAACTGGAAAGAAGATGTTCTTGACCTTGAAGTTTTCTTTTTTAAAGATTTTATTTATTCATTTGTCAGAGCACAAGCAGGGAGGGAGAAGCAGCTGAGCAGGGAGCCTGATGTGAGGCTCAAACCCAGGACCCAGGGATCATGATGTGAGCTGAAGGCTGACACCTGACTGAGCCACCCAGGTGCCCCTGGATTTCTTTTAACATGCATGTTATGGGGCGCCTGGGTGGCTCAGTGCTTTCGGCTCAGGTCATGATCTCAGCGTCCTGGGATCGAGGCCAGCATCGGGCTCTCTGCTCAGCAGGGAGCCTGCTTCCTCCTCTCCTTGTCTCTCTGCCTACTTGTAATCTCTCTGTCAAATAAATAAATAAAATCTTAAAAAAAAAAAAAAACAACCATGCATGTTACGGGCGCCTGGGTGGCTCAGTGGGTTAAAGCCTCTGCCTTCGGCTCAGGTCATGATATCAGGGTCCTGGGATCGAGGCCCACATCTGGCTCTCTGCTCGGGGGGGAGCCTGCTTCCCCCTCTCTCTCTAACTGCCTCTCTGCCTACTTGTAATCTCTGTCAATTAAAAAAATAAAATCTTAAAAAAAAATAACATGCATGTTACTTTTATACTTAGGTATCTTTTTGAAAATCTAGAATAGACAAATGAAGCTTTTAAGATTTTATCATGGAGGGAGCAGAGGAAATTGTATCATGTCTCCACTCCTGCTCTTCAAACTGCCATGTGAAATGGGTATTGAGAGGACTGTTGGACCCCAGGAGGAACCTGTACTCTGAGGCAGAGACATGGGTATCCTGCTGCGGCCCAAGTACTTGCATATTCCTACTGCCAGAGTCTAAAATATCAAATCCAGGGATGCCTGGGTGGCTCAGTCGGTTGTCTGCCTTTGGCTCAGGTCATGATCCCAATACATTGGGATTGAGTCCAGCACTGGGCTCCCTGCTCAGCGGGGAGTCTACTTCTTTTCCCTCTCCCTCTGCCCCTCCCACTTGCTCGTGCTCACTTTCTCAAATAAAATCTTAAAAAATATATATTTAAAAAATCAAATCCAGCAAGGCATTAATATCAGGACACCTACAGAGAACAGGTGGCCCTTCTCAAATGCAAACTGAAATACCCCCATTAGGCAAATCCATTGATTAAAAAAAGACACTGAGATGCAGACCACGCAGGACCCAATTATCCTGAGAACACAGTCATTTCAGAGAGAATGATTTAGGAGCTTTCCTAAATTCCAAGAGTAGGCAGCATAATCCTTGCTGACCCATTCCCAGGGTTTGCCTTGTTCCCAGTGGTCATCTCCCAGGGAGTTTGCAATGTGGTACAATGTGATAATGGACCTCAGGGATGGGAGGGTCATTCCTACTTTGCTAAAGGTTAAAAAACAAAGTGGTCAGAAGGTCCTCCTTACACTTAAGCTAACAAGATGCTTAACTTAGGCAGAACCAGATAAGGGAAAGAACATGTACATTTGGGTTTGAGTCCCTGCTCACCCTCTAGACTGGCTTCATACGCTTGGCACAAGACCTCACCTCCTGAGCCTGTGTTCTCATCCATAAAAATGTACTAACATCGACCAGCAAGGAGTGTTTGTGAGAATAAACGTGTGGAGAATAAGGGTGCTGGCACCTAATAAGCATTCAAAGTGTTAGGTATTTTCCCTCCCCTAGTCCCCCCATCTCCACTTTTATTTTAAAAAATCTTGAGTAAACTACACCCAACATGGGACTCGAACTCACAACCCCAAGATCAAGAGCTGCACGCTCCTCTGAGTCAAGCACCCCTCCACTTTTCTTAAGAGGGCTGGTGACCAAGTGGGAATGATGACCATACAGAATATTCACAAAGGAACAAATCCCACATACCAAAGTGATGGTGAAAAAGAGGACTGAGATCTGAGCTCAAACCCCAGCTCTGGGGCCCAGGGACCAGTGACTTTTGTCCACATGTCTTCTTCAATGAGAAGCTAGTTGAATTAATTAGGGTCAGTGGCTTTCAAGCTTGAGCCTGTATCAGAATCATCTGGATGACTTATTAAAATTGATTTTTTCATATAGATGTTTCAGATACAGTAGGTCTGAGCTGGAACTCAAGAGCTTGCATTTCTAATGAGTTTCCAAGCGCTGCTGCTGTTGGCCTGCTGGGGAACACCATGAGACTCACTTTCTTAGAGAACTCTGGTGGGTCTCAGCATTCAAAAATACCATCTGCATGCAAGGCGAGTTTCACCGAAGCCCAAACAGGGACAGCTGTCACATCTAGAATGCAGTACCGTTTTCCCACCAAGTCTTCCACTTTCCTACCCCTCATCCTATGTCAGAGACACACCCAATGAACATTGGAAAGAAGCTTGAAGTGTTAAACCATTAAGCATGTTTTGAGTAGCTAACTTCATTTCGGGATCGTGATACCAAAGCTAGAACTCTCTACCCCTAAGGAAAGTAGTCAGGCTTATCATCTGCATCTCAAAGCTAGGGGAAAAGAGGAGTCCTGCAGGAAAATGGAAACGCTGCAAAACTCAGAAGACTCGTATTTCACGCAAACTACTTTGGTGTTCTTGAGGATTCCCATTTTGGGATGGGGGAGAGAGGAAGAAAACTGGGCTGTAAGTAAAGAGCCGTATCATTCAACTTTGTCCTTTATACATGAAAAAGGCCGGAGACTTGCTGGGTGCTCTGGACACTACAGGTGCTGGCTGAGCAGCAGTAGGGATGGATGGGAGGTAGGACATAGTCAACATGTGTAAGCCAGAAAGCCATGGGGCTTCTGGGGCAAGAATGGAAGGAAAGTTTGGTACATTTCAACCAAAACTGAAAGCAATATTAAGAACCCAAGACCAATGGACAGAATGAGAGGCTCATTAATAGAATAAAGGGGGCATGATCCTTCTGACCACTACAAGAGGGCCAACTCTTTGTTGGGGTGTGTGGGAGCACAGGAGTGTTTACAATATGTCATTCCTGGCATCAGCTCTCTGGTGCCTGGGCGATGAGTCACTGTTGGGAACTGGCTGCTTGAGGGGAGGGTGGTACCTTACAAAGTCCAGGCTGGGCAAGCCCACCCAGCACCAACGCAAGAGCCACTGCAGCCTAGTTCCTGACCTCCTAATAAGGTGAAGGACCGGGACAGCAAAGGCAGTGCCAGCACTACCCTGGAGCAAAGCCTTCCATCCAGGCCCTGCTACCTATCTGCAGCTTACTCTATGGCTGGAGTTGAACACAGTCCCATCTCCTATTAGGACTCAATTTAAAGGCCTTAAATCTCTGTACCAGGACACACACACACACACACACAAAAAAATCACATCTAGTTTTATAGGCATTTAATAGTTTACCAATTGGTACAATAGGATTTTTTAATATGCAGAAAACATGAATAAATTTTGTTTTACACAGTCTGAGAGCAACAAATCTTACTGTAAAACACAAGAGCAGTATTATATACATTCCTTTACTGATTTTTTAAAATTGTGTCAATATCTTCAGTTAACTCTTACAATCTGGGAACTGTTTTCTCCAATCACCACCACCTCTGCAACATTCATATGAAATCAATGCTTGCCTTCATGTCAGTGTCAGGATCAACTTCTAACCCGAAGATTGTGTGTTTGTCTCTATCTTCAGAGTGAGCTTTAGGGATGCCTGAAGGATAGGCAGGACAAGAAAGCAGCTACTTACATGATATAGTGGAAAGATAAAAAGGCCAGTTCAGTCCAGTTGTGACTTGTAAATCCAGCTTGCCCTCCCCCCACCCTACTGAAACAAAACAAAACAAAAAAAACAAAAACCCAAAAACCTTTTTCACCGATTTTGTACATGTCGCTTCTCTACTGGGAGATTCTTCTTTGCATCATCTAGATTAATTAACACATTGGACTTATATACAGCTGGACAGAAAGAGTAACCATTTTAAGTGCCTTTTCCTTCAACAATTTTAATTTCAGTTGCTTAAGGATTATCAAGCCACCACTGTCAACAAAACAAAATATCCTTTACTTTTAAATAGTTTTCCTTTAAATAAATTTAAAGGAAAACTATTTAATGAGTAATTTTACCTGGAAGTTCACACAGAAACAGGAAGAGGCAAACAGGAGAGCAGGGCACTGACAGTAAGGAGACTGGGCTTGGTGATCTAGAGCCAAAGCTTCCAAAGACGACAGCGAGCGCTCCACAGCCTGGACGACTTGCTAACACTAGTGATTTTTAGAGCAGTGCACTGGGCACACCATTGGTCACACCACACATAGACAAAACAGGACGGTCTTAGTCTCCTAAAGTGCAAAGATGCCATGTCGAAAAGCAACTATTCTCCAAGCAACGTCTACACCACAGTTTCCGCGGCTTGCACTTTCGAGAGTGCAGCTAGGACTTCTTGGGCACATTATTAAGGGTGGCACTGGAATGTCTGTTTTCACACACACAAAGTCAAATAATCATCTGAGGATGCAATTCTACCAGCTTTTTATTTCTTAAATAAGTGGCCAATTTGAGAAAGTGACAAAGCAGCAGTGAACCTCTAAACCAATTCATAAATTCCTCCACTTACAATCCAAACCAGTAACCTCATCATTGTACTTATCCCAGGCAAGGCACAGGGTTAGACAGCAGACAGAGAAAACGGAGGCAACAGAAAGAAAGGGCATCAATAGGGCGGCGCCAGACAACAGTGCAGGAAACCGCGCACTTCTGATTCAGACTGTGGATGGATTGCTCTCCCCCACCCTCTTCATTATTCAAACAGGGCTCGTTACATTTGGATCCAGTTGAGGACCATCCCTGAGATTCAGTGTTTGCTGCTTCTTAAATGGAGGATGTCTGGTAGCTCGACTAAGCAGCAGGCTGTGGCAATCTCCCAAGTAAGGATAACTTTGTTTACAGAGTAATATTGTTCCTCCTCCTTTGTCAACGAAAGTCAATGTATGCTGCAGGGGGGAAAACCCAGCGGACAGCAGCGTTGTTTCCTCCTAAATCGGTACCATTTTTTTTCCTTTATTTTTCATATCTATGAGTGATTTCTAGATGTTGTGGCTTACCCTTAAACAATTCGTGTTGCTACATGCTAAAAATGAATTAAAATACAAGACATTTATACATGTACAAACAAATGTTAAGATGCACCATTTCTATGTATTTATATTTCTTAAAATAGGACAGGAAATAGCAGCAAACGAGAACAAAGATATCTTCCATAGCTTTTGTAGAAAACTCCAGTCAGAAGAGCTAAAGAGAAACAAAAAAAGACTTCTGAATGTGAGCAAGGTTGTGAGGCAATATTGTCCTGAAAGTTATTCTACTGTATTTAAGGAATTAGCTTAAGTTGTAATTTTTGTCTTCAAAAGTAGCCATTAGTTCTCAGAACACTTTTCCTTCCAGAGACATCGCTCAGGAATTATTAAAAACAAAGCAAACAAACAAAAAGACACAAGTTAGACATAAAGCTGCTTCTAATAAACATAAGGCCTAGTCTCTGTGTATCTAGAGGACACTAACTCTAACCCTTTGTCTTTTTCAGGAACCAAATTTCCATTAACTACTACAAGGGACATTAAAAAAAAATCACATATTATGCAACTGAATAAAATGCAATTCAGAGTAAGTTTCTTTGTTAAACTGTCTTTGTTATTTCTTTGTTCTGTTAACTTTTCAAATGACCTTAAAAAAAAAAAGCTGTTGGTTAGCTAAGCAATGGAATTATTTCTTTAACAATCTGTAACGAAATATTATTTCCAAAGTCATAGATAAAAATTCTCTTAAACCTACTTGTAACTTTGGATCACAATATACAATATATCAGGATGTGTAAAATGCTGAACAGCCAAACTGTGCGGGGTGTGTGTGCGTGCGCATGATTTTCCTCTTAACTAGGAAAAATTCCCACAGAGTCAGACCTAGTTTTCAGAAGCATTAGGATCAAAAAGGGCTTGTTCTAAAGCATGGTATTCCACAGCAAAATTTATTCTACTTGTATGTTTTAGCACTTCTTCAAAAACCCAGGACCCAAAGACATGGAGGTTGTATGTGTGTGATATACATATACAGACTTATCCACTTATAGATAGGCCCATATAAACATTTATATATAAACAAAAGGTGAAAACACAGTACATTTTTATGCATGCTCCATTAAACCCTGTCTTTTTTTTAACTTGTAAGTTAAATACAGTTCAAATCAATATCAGATTCATGTTGAAAAAACAGACTGCTGTATTTCTCCCACTTCTTTAAAATGGGCAAACATAACCTTTTCAGTATTTGTCATTATGTAATGCACATTGCACATCCCTAAAAAACATCAAAACAAATAGTGATTTGTACCATGACACACTCAATGGGAAGATCAAATTCTACTTGGAAGTCACATCACTATACAGTCTAATAGTATGGAGAATACAACTAGAAGTGTGTCTAGTGTGAAAAATAGAAGCTTAGAGTATTACAGTGTTTTGTTAACCTGTTTACAAAGCATTAAGACCCAAATGAAATAAATGATTTGCTATTAGCTGCTGAGATTTTTCTTATTTGAGATTTACAGTCATTTTCTTACATAAATATACCACTAGCCTCTGCTTGATAGGCTGCCAAAACAAATGTATCCTATTGATTTGGCAAATGTGTCATGACAAAAATTCCAATGTGTAATCCCCATTAATTACATAGATGGTTCAGAAGATTTTGAATTGTAGCCTTATCATCTAACATCCTTAAAGAAGATTTATTAAGCACACTTAAGTGATGTTACATAGATACACATTTCAGAAAAAGCCCTAATAATCACCACTTTTCCCCAAATGAGGCCATCAAGTCAGGCACCAACAGATAGCAGAAAGAAAAACAGGAATTAATAATCCAACATAAAATGACACTGTCAACTATTCAGTTTAGTGCCCTAGTTCAATTTATTCAACTTCTGCCTTCTTAGGCCTGGTGTGACCAATGCCAGCCCAGGTTTTTAAACCCTATGGTACTTCTAGACAACGTATGTAAATTTACAGTATACAATTTGGATTCACCATGCATGAATACTTTGTGTGTAACATTTAATAAGCTCAATCTACATCCAGAATAATTTACATGAAAGGACAATATTTATTTAAACAGAGCTCAATGGGGTAACCATGGTATCATCAGAGTGCATCCAGAGGAAAATGGGAGGAAGGGCCAAATGAGACTCAATCAACGGCATTCCCACACCTTTACTGTTTGATCTACACTGCCAGTAACCACATATGGTGCCGTCTTATGGAAATCTGAAAGAAAAAGAAAAGGCTTATTTAAAATCCAAATAAAATTTTTGACAAGCCACAAAACAACCAAGTCCAAGTGCCAGGGACACTCATTTTTTTTCTATATACAGCCACACACCCACCCTGGTTTAGGGAAGCTGAGATGTAATGATTAAGTCCTATGTTAACACTTCAATAAAAATACCTCCCCCCTTAACCCCCCCTCCCAACTAAAGCTGAATAAACACCCAAATCAAATAACAATAAGGGCAGCCTCAATGTATCTATTTACTTAACTATGTTCCCTATTAGTACTAAAGCTTAGTACTAATGGTTTATATTCATGTTTACTTCCTGTAACAATCCTATGACATGGCATTAGCTTTATTTTTATCACTAGATCCATCAAATCCTAGGTGTATCATATTTTAATGTATTTACAATTTTAAATTCTAGATTCAGGTCCAGATAATACTGAGGGTATTTATTAAACTTAAATACAATTCTGTGAGTTCCCAGTACATGGTAGTATATACTTGCCAGAGGAAAAAAGGTGGAGTAAAATTTACTTTGAGAAACTTACAAACTAGTAGGGGAGGAAAATTACCCATCAGAGTGGTTAGTAAGCATCCTCTTCACAATCCTAGTTTCCAAAACCAATGTTGTGCATGGAGAAAGTAATTTTTTTATTATAAGGCTGATGATGGAGAGAGAGAGTTAAGGAAAGGAGAATTTAAAACAAATGGTAGGAATCCACAAAGTTTTTAAACTGACTTCTCTAGTCTGTCCTGAAAGCACACAGTCATTTCTTACCTGGAAAATTCCACACGATTACATAAAACTGTTAATGTCTGGCACTCCAAAATCTAATTGCTTAGAAACCTCATTACTCGTACGTACCCAAGGAGGTAACAAAGTGTTCATGCGCATTGAGGGTCTTCATGCATCGCTTGTTCTTGTAATCCCACACACGTAGGGTCTTGTCATCAGCACAACTCAAAATAAACTTCCCCCCAGAATGGAACAGAACTCCACGTACCCAGTTATCATGACCCACCTTAAAAACAAAAAAGTATTTGACTTAATAAAGGGATAAAGAAAGTATTTAAATAGCATCTAGAAAAATAGTAAGTCATTACTCAAAGTGCAATTAAAAAATCAATGCCAAAAAAGCCATTGGGATAATTGGAAAAATTATGAGTATACAGTATTAATGTCAAAATTCTTTTTTTTTTAAATCATGTTTTTAAAAGCAATCTCTACACCCAGTGTGGAGCTTGAACTCATGACCCCAAGATCAAGAGTCACAAGCTCTACCGAATGAGCCAGCCAGGCACCCCAATGTTAAGTTTCTTGAGTATGATCACATTTTATTGTGTTTATAATGAATACCTTTATTTTTAGGAGATACAATTGTCATGGTATCTGCAAGTAACTCTCGAATTGTTCAGCAAAATGTACACACACACACACACACACACACACACACACAGAAAGGAAAATGTTGGCAACTGGTGACTCTAGGTGAAGAATACACAGATATTTACTGCATATCCATCCATCCATTCATCTATCTACATCCCCTATCCCAGCAGTTCCAGTTCTTGCTATTTACCCTCAGAAATAATTAAGAATGGCCCAGACGTTTATTCAACAAAGATGTTCATCAAAGCACTGTATGTAATCAGTAATAAAATATCTAACAACAAGAGCAGTGTCACATACCTCCTAAGTTAAAGGTTTGCTACAAGTAATATGTACAATATGATTATCATTTATATATATAAAAATCCCCACCATATTCATCTACATAGAAATGAAAGAAAACAGCTTAGAACTGAACAGTCCAACAGGGTAACCATTTAGTCACATGTAGCTTTTCAAATATAAACTAACATTGGGGCGCCTGGGTGGCTCAGTCGGTTATGCGTCTGCCTCTGGCTCTGGTCATGATCCCAGGGACCTGGGATCGAGCTCCACATTAGGCTCTCTGCTCAGCAGGGAGGCTGCTTCTCCCTCTCCCTCTGCCTGCAGCTCTGCCTACTTGCGTTCTTTCTCTGTCAAATAAATAAATGAAATCTTAAAATAATAAATAAATAAACTAACATTAATACTATCGGCAATTCAGTCCTTCAGTCTCACTAGCCACATTTCAAGAGCTCAATAGCTGCATGTGGCCAGTAGTCATAACACTGGATGGTACAGATATAGAACATCATCACAGAAAGTTCTATGGATAGCCCTAGGCTAGAAAATATACTTGGCAGGTATTATGAATGATATAAGGGAGATTTTTACTTTCTTCTTTTAGCTTTTCTTTATATTTCTAATCTCAACGTAAATAACCATATCGCTTTTGTAAAAGAACCAAAAAAGGGGGAGTTAATTAAAAAAAAAAAAAAAGATGACCAAGGTGACATACCCTTTTTTAAAGTATTTAAAATACTTTGTTCTAGGGGTGCCTGGGTGGGTCAGTTGGTTAAGCAGGTGCCTTTGGCTCAGGTCACAATCTCAGGGTCCTGGGACTGAGCCCTGGATTGGGCTCCCTTGCTGAGGGGGGAGTCTGCTTCTCCCTCCCCTTCTGCCTTCCCTGGCTCGTGTGTGTGCTCCCTCTTCTCAAATAAATAAAATCTTAAAAAAAGAATTAAAAGAATACCTTTTTCTATTATAGTGACCTATAAAAGTCACCAATCACTAGACATAGAAGTCTTAACAAAAGTTAGATTTAACTTTTCCGTGGCTACACCAAAATAAAGCAGTAAGAAGTACCCTCCTTCGGCTGAAAAAATAGGAGCCCGAAATCTCTGGGGAAATTAAGCCAACCTGTGCTATTACAGGAGAGCAGAGCACATGCTTTTGCTTTCTTTTTAAAAAGATTTAATTTTCAAGCAATGTCTATACCTGATGTGGGGCCCGAACTCACAACCCTGAGATCAAGAGCCCCCACACTCCAATGACTGAGCCAGTCAGGTGCCCCGTACACACTTTCTGATTTTAAATGTAGATGATCTTGTTATTTTTATTATTTTTCATTTTTTAAAAAGATTTTATTTATCTTTTGACAGAGAGAGAGAGAGATCACAAGTAGGCAGAGAGGCAGGCAGAGAGAGAGGGGGAAGCAGGCTCTCTGCCGAGCAGAGAGCCCGATGCAGGACTCGATCCCAGGACCCTGAGATCACGACCTGAGCCGAAGGCAGAGGCTTAACCCACTGACC
>LNAC01000022.1:10712361-10724731 GCA_002007465.1 Ailurus styani | reverse complement strand
GAAGCAGGCTCTCTGCCGAGCAGAGAGCCCGATGTGGTCCTCGATCCCAGGACCCTGAGATCATGACCTGAGCCGAAGGCAGAGGCTTTAACCCCCTGAGCCACCCAGGTGCCCCAGAAACAGTTTTTAAAAATGAATGAATCTAGGGGTATCTGGGTGGCTCAGTTGGTTAAGTGCCTGCCTTCAGCTCAGGTCAAGATCTTGGGGTCCTGGGATCCAATCCCATGTTAAGGCTCCCTGCTCAGCAAGGAGTCTACTTCTCTCTCCTTCTCTCCTCCTCCCCCTTTCTCAAAAAAAAAAAAAAAAAAAGAGAGTGTATAATAATCTCCTATAAGAGATATGTAATTTGGGGGCTAGGTACCGTGTACTTTATTGATGGTACATGACAAGGAAGGGCTCCCCAAGCCCCTCTCCTTCTTCAGGGGGTCTGGGATGGAAATGGTGGAGGCTAGGAGATTCTGTGTTTTGGGGGTTAAGTTGGGGCAGGGACTCCCCAGCAGCTGAGGGCCTCTCTCTTCCTCATTTTCAAAGGATCTCCCTCCTGCCATTAACTGGCTTTGTAGATCCTTTATATAAACATACATTCTATAAGAATAATTTTCAGGGCACCTGGGTGGCTCAGTGGGTTAAAGCCTCTGCCTTCGGCTCAGGTCATGATCTCAGGGTCCTGGGATCGAGGACCACATCGGGCTCCCTGCTCAGCAGGGAGCCTGCTTCCTCCTCTCTCTGCCTGCCTCTGCCTACTTGTGATCTCTCTCTCTCTGTCAAATAAATAAATAAAATCTTAAAAAAAAAGAATAATTTTCATATCACTGTAACAATGGAATTACAAAAGTTTAAGAAAAAATGTGTTTATAAAGAAGTCCTTTTAAAGCCTACAATGTCCAGATTATTTAATAAGATATAACAAGGCATCTAACCCAAAATGTATAAAGATAGTTAAGATACAAAAGAATCAGTAAGATTATGCAAACTTACTAGGGTCATAAGGCACATGCCAGTACTGACGTCCCACATCTTAATAGTCTTGTCTCTGGATCCAGACAGTAAGAATGGCCCAGGCTTGCCACTTTTTTTAGTCTATAGAAAACATACAAATACAAGTTTCCCATGTAAGAAGTTAGGTGAGGACTTTAAATGACTTCTATCAATGATCTACATTTCAATTTTTATAAAAATGCAATTTTGGGTACCCCTGGGGCAAATAAAAAAATGCAATTTGGGGGGACAAATATTGTATATGTTTATTATACACAATCTGATGTTCTGAGATATAGATTGTAAAATGACCATCATAATCAGGTTAATTAATATATCCATCACCTTGTATAAACATTCCCACCTCCCTTTTAGGCAATGACAATACATTTTTTTTTTAAGGTAAGAATACTTAAGATCTACCCTCGTAGCAAATTTCAAGTATATGACACAGTATTGTTAACTGTAGTCACCATGCTGTACAATTAGATCTCCAGGACTTATTCTTCGAATTTTTCTGTATTGAAATACACAGGTCTTTTGACATATGTAGGACCCAGATAATATGAAATACGAAAACAGAAGATCTCTACAAAGATTAAGATTCAAATTCTATAATACTAATGTGGTGATAAATTTACTGTTCAAGACTTCTGTAATCAAGAAAAAAATTAAAAGTATGTAATTTAGTCTATTTGAAGTCTAGCCAGAATCAAATTTATGACATGGTAAGTAGCCACCACCAGAGGGCAGTAAAAAGAATTTGAAAATGCAACCAGTTAGCCAAAATACAAAGAAGTTACTATAGAAGCCTCATTTTGGAAAAATAATTTTTGGGGGTGAGGAGGTGGGGGATGGGGACTGAGGAGGAAGATTCTCCTCCTTTATTTATTAAAACGTAGTTTAAAAGTATCCACAAGAGGGAAACAAGCCATAAGTGACTCAGTGATAGAGAATAAACAGGGTTGATGGAGGGAAGTGGGTGGGAGATGGGCTAGATGGGTGATGGTTGTATTAAGGAGGGTACTTGTGACGAGCACTGGGTGTTGTATGCAAGTGATGAATCACTGAATTATACTCTAGAAACTAATATTGCACTGTATGATAACTAACAAGCAAAACTCCCCAATAGGACTGTCTATATAAAAGACGTGGTCAATTTTGGCTCGTGCAATTTATTGAAATAATATTCTGTAACTTATTTTTAAGTTATTAATCATAAAGACTGAAATCATGAAAAGTACAAATTAAGAACCATGAAGAAATATAAGGAAACTACAGACTAGAAAATCCAAAAGACTCCAAAAAACTGCTATAACTGATAAGCAGATCAGTAAAGTTGCAGGATACAGAATCAATGTACATAAATCTGTTGCATTCAATAATGAAGCAACAGAAAGGGAAATTAGGAAAACCACCCCATTTATGAAGGCACTAAAAATAATAAGATACCTAAGAATAAACGTATCCAAAGAAGTGGAAGACCTGTACTCTGAAAACTGTAAAACAGTGATGAAAGAAACTGAAGACAACATAAAGAGAGGGAGACATTCCACACTCATAGATTGGAAGAACAAATACTGGTAAAATGTCTATACTACCCAAAGCAATCTACACATTTAATGCAATCCCTATCAAAATACCAACAGCATTTTTCACAGAACTAGAATAAACAATCCTAAAATTTGTATGGAACCACAAAAGACCCCAAATAGCCAAAGTAACCTTGAAAAAGAAAAGCAAACCTGGAAGCATCACAATTCCAGACTTCAAGTTACATTACAAAATATAGTAATCAAAAACAGTATGGTACTGGCAAAAAAATAGACATACAGATCAATGGAACTAAACAGAAAATCCAGAAATAAAACCACAGTTATATGGCCAATTAATCTTTGACAAAGCAGGAAAGAATATCCAATGGGAAAGACAGTCTCTTCCACAAATGGTGTTGGGCAAACTGGACAGCAACACGCAAAAGAATGAAACTGGACCACTTTCTTACACCATACACACTTAAATTAAAGACCTAAATGTGAGGCCTGAAACCATAAAAATCCTAAAAGAGAGCATTGGCAATGGCTCTATCAACTTTTTTCTAGATAGGTTCCCTGAGGTAAGGAAAACAAAAGCAAAAATAAACTACTGAGACCACATCAAAGTAAAAACCTGCACAGCAAAGAAAACAATCAATAAAACAAAGAGGCAACCTACAGAATGGGAGGAGGTATTTGTAAATGACATATCTGATAAATAGTATTTAAAAAATATAAAGAACTTATATAACTCAACACCCAAAAATTAAATCCAATTAAAAAATGGTCAGAAGACATGAACAGACATTTTTCCAAAGAAGATATTCAGATGGCCAACACATACATGAAAAGATGCTCAACATCACTCATCAATCATCAGGGAAATGAAAATCAAAACTACAATGAAATACCACCTCACACCTGTCAGAATGGCTAAAATTAATAATACAAGAAACAACCAGTGTTGGTGACAATGTGGAGAAAGAGGAACACTCCTGCACTGTTGGTGGGAATGCAAACTGGTACAGCCACTTTGGAAAACAGTATGGAGCTTCCTTAAAAAGTTAAAAATAGAACTACCCTGTGACCTAGTAATTGTACTACTAGGTATTTACCCAAAGAATTTTTAAAAACCACCAATTCAAAAGGATACATGCACTCCTATATTTATAGCAGCATTATTTACAACAGCCAAGATATGGAAGCAACCCAAGTGTCCATCAATTGATGAATGGCTAAAGATTTCACACACACACACAATGGAATATTATGCATCCCTAAAAAATGGGGGAAGGGATGAAATCTTGCCATTTGCAATGATATGGTTAGAACTAGAGAGTATAACGAAGTAAGTCAGAATGTAAGTCAGAACACTATAATGAATTAAGTCAGAGAAAGACAAATACCATATGATTTTACTCCCATGTGGAATTTAAGAAATAAAACAAACAAGCAAAGGGGGGAGAAAAAGAAAAAGAGACAAACCAAGAAACAGACTCTTAATTATAGAGAACAAACAGAGGGTTATCAGAGGGGAGGTGGGTGGGAGGATGGGTGAAATAGATAAAGGGCATTAAGGAATGCACTTGTGATGAGCACCAGGTGCTTAAAATAAAAACAATACAAACAAACTCCAGACTTAGTGCCTCTAGTGATTAAGAGTATCAAGAGGACTCCATATGAAATATTCTTTAAAATAAATATTTAAGGACTGAACTGCATTCCACCATAAATTTATAAATAAAATAATTATGTTCATTAAAGACTATTCTTCTAGAAGATAACTTTAACCTCTCCCGTAAGTTTTACTTTGCATTGGTATACCAACAATGGCATTTCTGATAAATGTAATGACCACTTTCACTCTTCAGGATAATCCTCCACCCCCAGCACAAGTCAAGGGTCAGCTGACAATAATCACTGGTTAAAAAATATAAATAACTTCCACATGTCCGAAAGAGTAAAGACTTTCAAGATTCAGCATTTTGGGATGCAGATTTGTCAATGCATTAACTGCCTTGTATCTGAGAATCAGAAAAGTTATCTAAGCTTCTGATATCAGCAATAAAATCATGAAATAACATATAAATCACATACCTCAGATCCTGTTGCTTCAGAGATGGAAGAATATGAGCTTTCTGGAGCCCAGGAAATACATTCTACCACATGCTCATGTTCTCGAAGCTCAGCCTTGCATTCCTTTGTTGCTACGACCCATACGCGCACAGTCTGATCATTGGAACAGCTGGCTATCAGAGTGCCGTCCTGATTTGGCCGCACCATACGTACCCATTCTCTGTGTCCTGTGAATGTCTTCACACAGTAGCTGTCAAAATAAGTAACAATTTACATTGTGAATGGCAATTATTGGGACACTTCCCAGAAGCAATATAAAACCAGCTATGCACTGGAATGAAGACATTGGCACCAAGTTACGGTAACCATAGGCAAGTCAACAGAATAAATGTATATTCATGATTAATAAAAGATGGGGACAGGCCAGAAAACCAAACAGCAATTAAAATGTGCTGATGGCAGTATCATTAAGGAGGTAACCAATCAACAGATCATAGAAGGTAAAAAACCAATCAACACACCACAGAAGAAGCTAAAACACATTACAGAGAGAAATAAAATCTTCCAAAACTAAACACATACAATAAACCTAACAAAAATATTTATAGCCTTGTTGGGAAAAAGGCACTCTGTACTCATCTGGGTAAAACTAGTAGTAGGTTAAGGTGTTATGGTAACAATCATGTGTCATTCTAAGCACAACCAAATTCAGCCTAATTAAGGGAATACCTCCACAAATGTTATTTATGTTTTATTTCAACTCACAAAGAAATCACCTAAAAAAAAAAAAAAAGACCACAGAGAAATAAGCCACTGGGGGCGCCCGGGTGGTCTGGCTGGCTAAGCCTCTGCCTTCCGCTCAGGTCATGATCCCATCATCCTGGGATGGACCCCTGTGTCTTCCTTGGGCTACCTGCTCAGTGGGGAGACTGCTTCTCCCTCTCCCTCTGCCCTCCCCCCCACTCATGCTTTCTCTCACTCTGTACTCTTAAATAAATAAGTAAAACCTTAAAAAAAAAAAAAAGAAAGAAAGAAGTGATTGCATAGAAAATGGCTCTCAACAGGGCGCCTGGGTGGCTCATTCAGTTAAGTGTCTGTCTTCGGCTCAGGTCATGATCCCAGAGTCCTGGGATCTAGTCCCATATGGGGCTCCCTGCTCAGCAGGGAGCCTGCTTTGCCCTCTCCTTCCACTGCTTCCACTGCTTGTTCTGTCAAATAAATAAATATAATCTTTAAAAAAGAAAAGAAGAAGAAGAAAAAAAAGAAAATGGCTCTCAAGGACATGAAGTTTTTTTTATAATTTTCCTGTTCCTTTATCGGAAACATTTAAGAGAGTAAAACCTCGTATTAAAGTATGTAACACAACCAGCACAATGATCATTCGGGGTTAAAGTCAAAATAATTGGTTCAGAACACATTTTGGCTGTTTGTTTAATATCTCTTTAGCTGACGCCTTTTCAACCAAACCTACTCACCCAGTTTGCACTTCCCACATTTTTATAGTTTTATCCCTTGAGGCAGACACTATATGATCTCCATTGGGCATGATGGCTACCGAAGAAACATTGTGGTCATGGCCTAAAACATATAACAAAGCAACATATTAAGGATATATCACGAAGAATAATTAAACCTCAGTTTACCATGAGATTTCACCATGGGATTTCAAATATTGCAGCAACTTTAAATACACTGGGCTTGGGCGCCTGGGTGGCTCAGTGGGTTAAAGCCGCTGCCTTCAGCTCAGGTCAGGATCCCAGGGTCCTGGGATCGAGGCCCGCATCGGGTTCTCTGCTCAGCAGGGAGCCTGCTTCCTCCTCTCTCCTCTCTGCCTACTTGTAATCTCTCTCTCTGTGTCAAAATGAATAAAAAAAAAAAAAACACTGGGCTTTATATAAATTTGATAAGAAAGCTAGATTTACAAACACAAGTCAAGGAATTAGCAACTTAATAAAATAATCGACAATAATCGATAATGAATTAAATAGTTAGCTAAATTTATGATTAAATTTCAACCTGTACAACTGTTTTAACATCACGAGGCATTAGTATCATCAGCATTTGAATATATTAATATGCTGAATGTTTATATATGAATACTAGAAACACAAATATTTCCATGGATGATATCTGAAGATATATGTTGGAAATAAGACTTACAAAGCTAAACAGAAAGAAGAAAAATGGATATTTGGTTCCATATTTAAACAGTGGTTGAAAATTTCCTTTTTTTGTTGCTGATGTCCCTGGGGGTAAAAATGCATTATTGTATATACATTATTCACATTCCTAATCAGCTATCCTTTGTGGAAAAGTCCTAGAAAATCCTCACAAATACCATTAGTTTAAGGAATATACAATGATTGGAAAGAACTCTTTTTAAAAAAATTTTAAATTTAAGTGTAGTTGACACACATTACATTAGTTTCAGTTGTACAACACAGTGATTTGACAAGCTTATACACTATGGTACTATGTTCACCACCAAGTATACCTGCCATCTGCCACCATATGCCAGTATAATATCCTTAACTCTAGTCCTTATGCTGTGCTTTTTATTCCCTTGACTTACTCATTCCATAACTGGAAGCTTGTATCTCCCCCTTCCCTTCTTCTTGACTAAAGTCACAGCAACAAGGTATAGGCTACTCAAAGAAACATAAACACTAGATTTTACAAAAGGATTCAATTCTATTATGAAAGAATTCCTTTAACTGGTAAGATTCCCACTTAACTTGGGGGAAAAACATCCTTCGAATTATATTTTCTATGTAATTAAATCACTGGATTATCTATTTAAAAAAACCAAAACCTCTTTTATTACCAACATAGCATGTGCTCCTTATGTAAAATCCAAACATTCAAATTTTATCAAATTTAAAGAAACAACAAAAATCCTTAGTGGGCATCTTCTATGTGCCAGGTAGTAAACCAAGATGATTCATGTGTATGATTTCATTTTATCCTCATAACAATCCTATGACAGGTATTATTACCTCTGTCTTACAGATGAGAGAGGTTGAAATTTCCCAATGCCACAAGTAAACAAATAGGAATTTGAACCCAGATATCTGATTCCAAAGCCCATGTTCTGGGCAAAGGCAAATGGCCTCAGACAATAGTCTCTATGACAAGACCCAGGAAAACAACCTAACACTGAGACTACAGTATATGTGGAACATTATAAAGTGAGCAAGAAATGCCAGGTTCCAGCTTTTACTATACCTATTTGCTCTGGACTTCAGTTTCCCAAGTGAGAAAAATGAAAAATAAAACAAAACATATCCCCAATAACTTCATTTTCTTTCTTTCTTGAAGACAGATGTCCTAGCAGTTTTTCTTATCCAAAAATATTCCTGAAAACGAATTAAGTATTTTATATAAACCAGTACTAGGAGATAGTTAAAACCTCTAACTGAAACAGCTCTCAACTACTGTGGCTTATCTATGGGTTATTTACATCATATGCTCTTCCACTGATACAATTAAGAATTAAATGCATGGGACTTGCACACTATTAGAAAACAATATTCTTTTCTCTAGAATGTCACGTTACAAATCAGTATCAAAATACTATCCTCTACTCCTTACCGTGCATGGTTCTGATGCACTCAAAGCCCTGAAAATCCCATAGTTTAATGGTCATATCTGCAGAACAGGAAGCCAGAAGCTTGCCACTGTGGTCAAATGAAATATCCTGTACAGAGTCTGTATGTCCCTTAAGAGTTCGCTCGAAATCTCCGGTCTCATAATCCCACACCTGTCAAGTCATCAGAAATTTAGTTAACATCAACCAATCCCTTCTTTCTTGTTTCACATTAGCACTCAGCAGACCAGTATGAGCAAATGACAAAGAGAACTTAGAAATAGCACATCTTCAAGTATAAACTGGTCTTTTCTCTACAGAGAAAACAGAAGTTGTAATTATTAAAACAGACTTCCAGTACCACATTAACTACCATATACTTAATTATGCTAGTGAGTAGTTATATAAAGCTAAAAGACAAAGTCTCTTCCCAGTCTGACAGGAGACAACAGACATGTAAACAAGTAAATTTAAAGACAAAAGTTTTGAGGGCGGTTGATACACATTTATATGTAGAATATTAGGGGACAATAAAGAATGCTTAATCTTAATAGATAAGCAAAGCTCAGACATCTAAGAGGCAAGGAAAGACTTCACAAGATGCTACTGTCCATGAACAGAATAACAAAAGCATTTATCATTTTGGTGCAAAAATGGGAAGTCACTGACACATATTTTTAGATAATTCTAAGATAATAGACATAATAAGCTATCAAGAATAAATATTCGGGGTGCCTGAGTGGCTCAGTTGGTTAAGCATCCGATTCTTGATTTCGGCTCAGGTCTTGATATTGGGGTTGGGGAATTAAGCCCCACACTGGGCTCCGTGCTCAGTGCAGAATCTGCTTGTCTCTCACCCTCTGCTCCTCCCCTCGATCGTGCACTCTCTCATTCTCTCTCTCTTTCAAATAAATAAATAGGTAAATAGAATCTTTATTTAAAAAAGAATAAATATGGGCGCCTGGGTGGCTCAGTGGGTTAAAGCCGCTGCCTTCGGCTCAGGTCATGATCCCAGGGTCCTGGGATCGAGGCCCACATCGGGCTCTCTGCTCGGCAGGGAGCCTGCTTCCTCCTCTCTCCTCTCTCTCTGCCTGCCTCTTTGCCTACTTGTAATCTCTCTGTGTCAAATGAATAAATAAAATCTTTAAAAAAAACAGACCTCAAGAACATACTAAACTTTCACTCTGTTGGTCAAGTGCTAGTCTGAAGTTCAATCTTTACCTGACACCAATTACATGTTCTAAAATCAAATGATTGATTCCATTCTTCCTATGGTGGGTTCAAATTTACCTGTAGTAAGGTATATATCAACCAATTTAAAGAAACTTAGAAAATGTATTTCGAAAACTTGGAAACAATCTAAATATCCAACATTAGGGGAATGGCTATGTAGATATAAAACCTGGGATTATAAGGAACTTGTAACATAATAAAATAATATTAAATAAAAAAGAACACAAAATTACACATGTGATCACAACTACATAAAAAACTAAGAAAAATAAACTGTCTTCTAAAAAACATTTACCTTACAGAAAACGTACATACCCTTCTTGATATAAACAGATTTTTTTAAACCATATATTCAAGTACTTCTACATAAAAGTGATTTCTAATGTTGCACATATTTTGTTAGATTTATCCTTAAGTATTCTGGGGTTTTTTGATGCTACCATGTGGCATTTTAAAATCTCAATTTTCAAATTATTCATTGTTACTTAATGAATACAATGTACTTAATAAATACAATGACCCTTTGTATAGTAACCCGTATCCAGAGATTCTGTTAAATTTAGCCATAGTTCTAGTAGCTTTTTTGTATATTCTTTGGCCTTTCTACGTAGATGATCATGTTGTCTGCAAGTAAAGACAGTTCTATTTCTTCCTTTCCAATCTGTATGCCTTTTACTATTTCCCTGCCTTACTGCACTGACAAGGGACTCTTACAAACATGAATGTAAGTTGTTGAGACTGAACATCCCAGCCTTGGTTCCTGATCTCAGGGGGAAAGCACTGTTTTCCCCCATTAATTATTACGCTCAGCTACCTTTTAACCTTTTATCAACTTAAGGAAGATCACCTCCTAACTTGCTGAGAGCTATTATCATGAATGAATGTTGGAATTTTGTCAGATGCTTTTTTGGAACACATATGTTTTTTATTGATGTGGTGTATCACACTGATTGATTTTTAGAGTGTGGAACCAATCCTGCATTCTGGGATAAATCCTATTTGGGTTGTATTAATTAACCTTTTTATAAATTACTAGATTTAATTTGCTTACAATTTGTTACGGATTTTGCATATGTTTTCATGAATGGTATAATACTGGTCAGTAGTTTTCTTTTTTTGTAAGATTTTTGTCCCATTTAGTATCTAATGACACCAAGAGTTCAGATGAGTATTTTGCATACTACAAATAAGGTGTGATCTTGCAGTTCAGTTTCAGTTAACTTTCCATGCCTTTTGTCAAAGAACACTATAGCATTTTCTCTAAAATAAATATACCCAGAAAACGAACTGTGTTTCTTCATAAATGGTGAACAAGGCATTTTAATGTCAGTTTGTAAATATCAAGAATAATTTTATTTTTCCTTTACTTGATATTCACCTTTTGTAGGATTATAAAAATAAATGCTCATGATAAACTATCTATAATGTACTTATATAAAGGCAATAAAAAATAACCACCACCCTACCAAAGGAATAGTTTTTCCATTCTTTCTATGCTATTTTTTAAGTATAATGACTGTGTGTATACTTCATTATCCCATTTCTTCTTTGCTTCTCACCAAAGTATTTTTCTATGCCATTAAAGAGTTGGCATTTTTTTTCTTAGATTTTATTTTTTATTTTATTTTCTATTTTTTTTTTATTTTTTAAAGATTTTATTCATTTGACACAGAGAGAGAGATTACAAGTAGGCAGAGAGGCAGGCAGAGAGAGAGGAGAGAGGAGGAAACAGGCTCCCTGCTGAGCAGAGAGCCCGATGTAGGCCTCGATCCCAGGACCCTGGGATCATGACCTGAGCCGAAGGCAGCGGCTTTAACCCACTGAGCCACCCAGGCGCCCTTAGATTTTATTTTTAAGTAATCTCTACACCCAATGTGGGGCTCAAAAACTGCATGCTCCACCCACTGAGCCAGCTAAGTGCTGCGCACCCCTTTCCCGCTGGTCTTTTTGAGGCAAACATCTTTTTTTAAAAGGAATTCCTATTTTTAGCTAAATTTTTTGGCAGGAACCAGAAGGGCAGAGGGAGAGAGAATCTTAAGCAGGCTCCATGCCCAGCACAGAGCCCAAGAGGGCTCTCAGTCTTACAACCCTGAGATCAAAATCAAAAAGTCAGACAGCTTAATGGAGCCATCCAGGTACCCCTAAAATTTTTCATTATTATAAAAAACATTATATAAATGAAAATCTTTGAATACTGAAAAATATATCTTTCTCATTTTGCAATATTAGGTCAGATAGTGAAAAATCATTTGGGGTCAAAAAATATAGACCCATGGGCGCCTGGGTGGCTCAGTGGGTTAAAGCCTCTGCCTTCGGTTCAGGTCATGATCTCAGGGTCCTGGGATCCAGGCCCGCATCGGGCTCTCTGCTCAGCAGGGAGCCTGCTTCTTCATCTCTCTCTCTCTCTCTGCCTTGTGATCTCTCTCTCTGTGTCGAATAAATAAAAAAATCTAAAAAAACCCAAAAAATAAAAAAAAATATAGACCTTAACCCCTTCATACATTCTGCTAAATCGTTCTCTCATAAGATTGCATCAAATGTAATGAGACTGCCTGCTTCATTAAATTCTTATCACCACTGGGAACTCACATCTAAAAAGTAAAATATACTGACAGATTTGAGATATACTGTAATATTAATATGCATTTTTTCTACTATTAGTAGCAAAACCAAAACTTTTGCTACTTTTGGTTAGCCATTTTTTTCTTCTATGAATTGTCTGTCTGTTCACACAGTTCACTTTTCTACTGAGATGATTACTGTTTTTCGTATTTGTTTTGAACTCTATAAAATAAAGTTGGCAGTCCTGAGGCGCCTGGGTGGCTCAGTTAGTTGTCTGCCTTTAACTCAGGTCACGATCCCGGAGTCAGGTTCTCTGCTCAGTGGGGAGCCTGCTTCTCCCTCTCCCACTCCACTCCTCCTGCTTGTGCTCTCTTTCTTTTCTTTTTTTTTTTTTTTTTTT
>LNAC01000022.1:10677045-10712283 GCA_002007465.1 Ailurus styani | reverse complement strand
AGAGCCCGATGTGGGCCTCGATCCCAGGACCCTGGGATCATGACCTGAGCCGAAGGCAGCGGCTTTAACCCACTGAGCCACCCAGGCGCCCATTGTGCTCTCTTTCTTAAATACATACATACATACAGAAAGGAAGAAAGAGAAAGATAAATAAAATCTTTTAAAAAAATTTAAAAAAGGATTGGCAGTCCTTCATCTGCTTCATTAATTGAATGTATTTTTCAGTTCTGTTTATTGTTCATTTTAAAAAATATTTAAGGGGGCGCCTGGGTGGCTCAGTGGGTTAAAGCCTCTGCTTTCGGCCCAGGTCATGATCTCAGGGTCCTGGGATCGAGGCCCGCATCGGGCTCTCTGCTTGGCAGGGAGCCTGCTTCCCCCTCTCTCTCTCTCTCTGCCTGCCTCTCTGCCTCCTTGTGATCTCTCTCCCGCTGTGAAATAAATAAATAAAATCTTTAAAAATAAATAAATAAATAAATAAATAAATAAATAAATAAAAAATATTTAAGAATAGAAATAACATTTCAAGGGATGCCTGGCTGGCTAAGTTGGAGGAATGTGTGACTCTTGATCTTGGGGTTATGGGTTTGGAGACTATTTAAAAATAAAATCTTAAATTCTTTAAGAAAAAGAAAAAGAAAAAAAGTAACATTTCAAAAACTTAAATGATGCACAATTCAGAATACTGTTATGAACTATTTCAAATATCTATCCTACATTTCCCCTAAACTACTAAAGTTTAAAGGTTGATGATGTAATGAATTACATCATCAGGTTGATGATGTAAATGAATTACTCTAAAGGAATAAATCTGTTGTATTTACCAGATGCACAAGGGAAATAATACAGTAAGAATTTCTGTTATCAATAATTGTAACATTAACTACATTTAACTGAGCCCTTAACATCTACCTAAGTCTGTCAGGCACTATACTGCTGTGTGTTATGTATACATTACTTAATTTTAAGCCAAATAATTGTATTCCCAACAAATGAGAAAACTGAGTCTTAAATATATCAAGCACTTTGTCCAAGACAGTTACAAAATTACAAAAAATTCTATGTTAATCCTTTGAGTTTTTGGGAAAGCAGCTCTATCACAATCCTCATTTAGCAGTCACCTAGGTTTTACTGCAACTGAACAATAAAAGTATGGAAGGAGAGTAGAAAAAAGATGTTTTTCATTCCAAAAAAAATTTAATGAGAAAAGAAAGCTTTATGCATAAAAATGAACAGAATATTATTTATGATAGTAGATGACTGTAAATGACGTAAGTCCAAAGGAAGAAAATTTGTTCATGGTACTGAAACACTGCTGGCACCAAGTAAGTACCCCTTTACTATCTGATCAGTACTGTTTTAAGCAGTTTCCACATATTAACTCATTTAATGCTACCAAAGCCCTAAGAGGTTAGTATTAATTATCCTCATTTTATAGATGAAGAAAAAGAAGCACAAAAAGTTAATTTGCCCATGATCACATTAATTTTGAGTGATGGGGTCAGGACTTGAACCAAGAGCATTCACTACCCTATAAAGCCTCCACATATAAACAAAACAACTGGTTTAAAATAATTAAAAATCATTCATCAGAAACAAAGAAACCTACTTCTAAGATAATTTAATAAAAAAAGAATCAAAACTAAATACAAATGCTATTCATTAATGAAACAACCACATGTACACATATTAAATAAAGAGTAAATGGAAGGGAGAACTATTAAGTAGTTGCTGAGATACATGGCATGATTATTATATACAGAAATGTTAAAACTTCCAATTATAACCTTTTACTTTTATTTATTTATTTTTAAAGATTTTATTTGTTTATTTGACAGAGAGAGAGATCACAAGTAGGCAGAGAGGCAGGAAGCAGGATCCCTGCTGAGCATGCCCTGAGATCATGACCTGAGCCGAAGGCAGCGGCTTTAATCCACTGAGCCACCCCGGGCTCCCCAACCTTTTATTTTTTTAAGTAGGCTCCACACCCAATATGGGGCTTGAATTCACCACCCTGAGATCAAGAGTCGCATGCTCTACCAAGTGAGCCAGCCAACGCACCCCGATTAGTAATATTTTAAAATTCGCTCAATAGGTGTGTTTTAAGATGGCACATTAACAGTTTTGTTTATGCTTTTATACCATTGCTGCAAAATCAGTAATTAAGACTGGGTTTTTAACCTACTCACCCTTATGCCTCATGATAGCAGTACAGTTTTACAGTACACAAGACTATCATGAAATCAGTAATTTAAATACATGTCTCCATTGAAAAACAGCAATGGTTAATGTCTTAGGTATGTAATCATTTCAGACTACATGGTACACATATGATTTAAGACTCTCTTCCAATTACTCTGCCACCCACCCCACCAGTCCATGGGACATAAGGAAGCCATTGATTTAGAAACTAAAGAAAGAAACCATATAAGGAAAATATAAAACAATGTTTAATTTGAACAAATTAAGTAAAGTCACATTTAAGTCATATGGTACAGGGTACTGCTGCTAGGTGATATATACAGTCTTAACGATCTACTCATGTTTTCTTGATTATACCTCTATAAATGAAACCTCTATAAATGAGGTTTTAAAATCTAGAACTTAATCTGGAAAAAGCCTTAGAAGAGAAAAACCTACCTAAACTTTTAAACTATATTTTACTTATCTTTCTGCATGTAGTTTATACAACTGTTACTGTAGTGTGTCTGGATCAAAGGGAATTATAAAAACAACTTTTTTCTGGATTAAAAGATGAAACATCAATATGTGTATACTTATTGTACAAAATACAAAAATGAGAGAAATACATAACTTATAAAGTGAAAACCTTCTATATCCCCACAACCCTGGAGAGAACTACTGTTTGGAATCAAAGCCAGTATTTAAAATACATCAATGAGAGTCCAATTTGAGTTAAGTACCCTAGTGAATTCTTTTGCAGAATATATTCATCCCATGAAGTAAGAGTACTTATATTTTCATCTATCATCTCTGCTTAAAAGCAAGGTACACTCAGGTCTTCATTCTACAAGAACAAAAATTATTCAAGTACTATGTGACCTATGGCCCAACACTAAATCAGTGACACCCAATTTTCTCAAATCATCAGTAAACTTATTTGGCAGCTTGCCTCTCGGGTGCTCCAAGCTCCTGTCTTTCCTGTCTTGCATAGGTCTTCATTTTCAGGATCTCTTTACTTCTTTTACTCAATTAACCTTAATCTGCTTTTAATCGTTACCCTATTGTACATCTTTAATTTTGAAAAAATTACCTTAATTGTAGCATCCTCTGAAGCAGAGACCATAACACTGAACACAGGATGGAAAATTACTCGAGTGACTGGACTCCTATGACCACTCAACGCGTATTTTTCTGGTGGACGGGGAATCCATTCTTTTGGGTCTCGTTTCTGACCAAGGGGTCCACCTGACGTAAATTCTTCTTTTGCTTCATTTAGTTTTGATTCTAATTCCATAACCTTGAGAAGGAAGTTATATACAGATAGATTCCAATAAAAATAATATATTTGATATTTTTAAAAATCACCTTTAGTTTGCATCTGTTTATGCAGGATACTTGAAAATATTTCAATAATTTACAAAGCATTTATCAAATTTAATTGAAAACAATCTATGTAATATACTACTCAAAATTTTAGTAGTATGACAAAACTGAAACTTGAGAAAAACTCACTATGATTGTATCAAGTACTTAACGAAAAAAATTTTTTCAATTTCTACCTACCAATTAGAGGAAGAGCAGTGCAATAAAAGCTGACATTTGTTGAGCATGTATGGGCTAGGTAACTTTTCTAAGAGCTTTTTATGGATTAACTGATGTTATAAGAATGTTATTTATTCATTCTAACTTTGCCTACTGAAAGTATAAATTTTAGGACCAGAGTATTATTTGCTGCCTTCACTTTACAGATAAAAATAAAAGCTCAGAGATGAAAATGACTTCTCTAAGTACACACTTCAGTGCTCTTTCCCCAACATCATACTGGCTACATGCTTTCTTCCAATTTAAATGCACAAATAAGTTCTTTCAGTATCTATTCTTTCTAGTCAGGGTTATGTAGATTCACTGGAGTCAACACCTGGGTCGCATGAGTGAGCATGTATCAGCAAAGACTTTCTAGGTGTCAAAGATTTTTTAATGCATAACAATTATTTTTATTTGCCTTTCAAGAGTAAATATAATTATTAATGCAGAATAACTGATGTTAATATTTTCAGAACGTTTATATAGGAACACTCTGAATACAAGTGACTTTAAAGAAAGAAAACGTGGATACCTTCTTTTGTAATCTAATAACGGATGTCCATTTTTTTTCCAAAAGACCAGCATATTTCTTATCTAATTCTTCATTCTAGAGGAAAAAAATGAAAACCTTTTGAAAAATGGCTCAACTACATTGTTCAACGCATACAGACTATTCACCTAAGCCCAAATGTTACTAAATATCTGATTATACAAAAAAAGGGGGGGTGGTGTGAAAACCTAGGGCCAAAAGTAAACCACATAACAAGTGATAACATTTGTGAATAACTGACATGACTGGTCAATACTGATACTTGAGTAAAATCCACTTATTAACCATACCATGAATAATTGTAAAAAGGGAAACATACCATATCTAATTCAGCTTCCTTTTTAAAAACTGAATATGCCTCTTCGTAGCCATTTGAACGAAGATAATCTGCTATAGCTCGATTTCTGAAAGAAAACAAATTCAAATGACTTCTAACAAAATCTGATTTTTTAAATAAGATTTTACTTATGTGCAAGCAGGTGGAGAGGCAGAGGGGGAGGGAGAGGGATAAGCAGACTTGCGCCGAGTGCGCATGCAGCCCTACATGGGGCTCAATTCAACGACCCTGACCCTGAGATCATGACCTGAGCCAAAATCAAGAGTTGGATGCTCAACTGACTGAGCTACCCTGGCGCCCGACAAAATCTGATTTCTATGTTAAATATTTAACTTAAAATCTCATATATTTTAAGACACTCTTTTAAAAGTATTCCTTTCCAAATCATATAAGTATTTCACAAAAAAAGGAACCTTCCCCAAAAGCTCTAAAACATTTATTTCTGTCACAGTACATCCAAAATATTAAAACATTATTCTTGAACTTTTAGTTATAAGTTTCTAATGTATTGCTTACCTTATAAGATGCGGAGACTCTATGGGTCAAGATACAGCTCACAGAATAGCTATCGATTTGTGACAGTAATCATCAATTTTGTTCATGTTTACATTCAGCCTTCCTTTACTACTTGTTATGCTAGCAGATGCTCAAGGACTAGCAAATGAAATTTAGTTTTGCACAGAAAATTGTTCTGATAAGTTATAATTAATAAGTATTTAATATCAGAGAAAATTTTAAGCATTAAAATGGGTGAAAGGGGCACCTCGGTGGCTCAGTCGTTAAGCGTCTGCCTTCGGCTCAGGTCATGATCCCAGGGCCCCTGATCAAGCCCCGCCATCAGGCTCCCTGCTCTGCGGGAGGCCTGCTTCTCCCTCTCTCATTCCCCCTGCTTGTGTGTCCCTCTCTCACTGTGTTTCTCTCTGTCAAATAAATAAATAAAATCTTAAAAAAAAAAAAGAGTGAAAAAAAGGGCACAAGCTCTCGACTTAGTATAATATCATAGAATGAGACATTCATTTAAAATTAGAAAATTCGAAGGTTAGAAGCTGTCCTTACAATCTTTCAAACAGGAAATCAGCTACCATCAGTTACCTCCTTCCTAAAGCAACCTATTCCAATGTCTCTCAACTTCTTTGAGCCTTAAGTACCACTGTGACAGAAATAGTTGTTTGGGATTTCCTTTAAAACACTGTAATTTAAATACTTTAAAAGTTAACATATATGCAAGGTTAAGCAAAATTTAAATATAAAAGTACACAATAAAATATTCTTTCTACTTCTGACCCCAATATTCCATTCCTGAGGTAACTATTTAATCAGTGTTTTGTATACTCAGAGATAATCTACCTATACACATACATTCCTGCATAGTCTTCTAATCAACATTTGTTTCTTACACAGTCACATAAACTCATTCTTAGCCATCATTCTTTACCAGCAGAACCATTATTTTTTTTTACCATAAATCTGCCTTTAAAAAAACAACTGTATTCCATTACAGACATATGCTTTTACTACCACAAACAATGCTCCTATGACTACTCTATCAAAGCCACTGCCCACCTAATGCTTTAGGAAATAAAAACACTCTAGAAGTATTGTAGAATTGGTGGAATCAAGTTTTAATTCAATGGCATGTTAAAAGTAAAACAGTAGAGAAAGATAATAGGGAATTATGAACACTTTACATTCCAGGTAATTATTAGCATACCAAAGATTAAAGCATAATAACTAATGGAAGACAGGGTCAAGCACATCACATTCAAGAACATGGGGGCTGAGGAAAGATAAATTGTTACTATTATTGAGTCTGTGTCTGTGTGCTGCTCTTATTACACAGTCTGTACCTTTTGGCCTGTTCTACTAATGGATAACTTGATTCATAAGAAATATCTTCTTTACACGGAGCTGAAATCTACTTCCTCTTAATTTCCAAGTAGTTCTATTTGGGCCTTCCAAAACAATACAAAATAGGAAGGCAATGGATATTTTAAAATATTCCATCAAATACTGTATTGTCAGAGCCTGTGTTACAAACCTTCAACAAAAGTAAATTTCCCTTGGTTAGAATATCCCATATAATAAGGGAAATAAAGAAGGTAAAAAGCATACCTATTTCTTAGCTTTATTTTCTTCTTTAAAAATGTCAAGGGTAAGCAAGTCATATATAGTACTTGTAAATGGTTTAAGTTCCTACCTAGCTCCATTCTCACCTCAGGGTCAAGCCCTAATGCCTGAAACTTTGAAGACTCAACATGCAGCTTACAACTCTGAAGCTCATATAATAAATAATATATATGTATATATGTAATACATGCACAAATTATAAAAATTATGATCTTAATGGACTTATTTTTTGTAAAGATTGATAAATGGTAGTACTCTTCCAGGATAGAATAGTAAAAGGAGAAAAATGCAAACCGACTAGTCCTTTTCCTTATTAAAAAAAAAAAAAGCCCCAACATTTTCAGATTACCACTGCTAACACTTCAGTATAGTTGTCTCATACCATGTTGTTTTTGTTTTTGTTTTAAAAGATTTTGTTTATTTATTTGACAGAGAGACACAGCGAGAAAAGGAACACCAGCAGGGGGAGTGGGACAGGGAGAAGCAGTCGTTCCCAAAGAGCAGGGAGCGTGATGTGAGGCTTGATCCCAGGACCCTGGGATCATGGTCCGAGCGGAAGTCAGACACTTAACGACTGAGCACCCCTCATACCATGTCCTTTGCCAATAAATTCACATCACCATGGATCCATTATGTATGGCTTTTTTTTTTACGATTTTATTTATTTATTTGAGAGAGAGAGAGAGAGACAGAGCACGAGCAGGGGGAGGGGCAGAAGGAGAAGAACCAGATTCCCTGGTGGAGCAAGGAGCCAGGGGCTCAATCCCAGGACCACTGAGATTATGACCTGACCCACAGGCAGCTGCCCAACGGACTGAGCCACACAGGAACCTCTCTGTATGTTTTGTGTGTGTGTGTATGTTTTTTTGCCCCAGGGGTACAGGTCTGTGAAGCATCAGGCTTACACCTTTCACAGCATTCACCAAAGCACAAACCCTCCCCAATGTTCTGTATGGCTTTTAATCAAGTAACTTAAATCTGTTAATTTTGTTCACCATGTCATGAAAATCTTCCCTTGTCAGTAAATATTCATCTACAACATTAGTTATTAATATTCAAACACAATATTCTGTGACATAAATGTACCAAATTTTATTCAAGCAATTACCTGCTGTTGGACTTTCAGGCTGTTTCTCATGTTTTACCATTTTAAACAATGTTGCAAATAAACATTCAGTATGAAGTCTTTCCCACATCTTTAGAGTCAAAATGTGCTATAGATTGAATGTTTGTGTTTGTCATCCTCCTCCCTGCCACCAATTCTTACGATGAAACCTAATATGATGGTATCTGGAGATGGGGCCTTTGGAGGTGCTTATTAGGGTCATGAGGGCAGAGTCCTCACGAATGGGATTAATCCCCTCATAAAAAAGAGAGACTATGAACTAGGAGGTAAAGCACCACCAGACACCAAATCTGCTAGTGATTGGACTTCCCATCCAAGAACCAAGGATTTCTTAGAACCCTAAGAAATAAATCTCTGTGGTGTATAAGCCACCCAGTTCACAGTATTTTATTAGAGTAGCTTGAACAAAGACAAAAGTTATATACATTTTTAGGACATTTTGATAGCTACTGAAAAATTGTTCCCCAGAGTTGTACCAGTTTATATTCCTATCAATAGTTATGAATGTCATCTCTTTACCATCTTTACTTTTAAAGCACTGGATTAGCATATACTGACTTAAAAAAAACCCGTAATTATCCTTTGATGCTGCTTATGTAACTTTTATAAAAAGTGCACTAGAAGTTAACTTTTTTAAGATTTTTTTATTTATTTAATTGACACACAGAGAGAGACAGCAAGAGAGGAAACACAAGCAGGGGGAGTGGGAGAGGGAGAAGCAGGCTTCCTACTGAGCAGGGAGACTGATGCAAGGCTTGACACCAGGACCCTGGGATCATGACCTGAGCTGAAGGCAGACTCTTAACAACTGAGCCACCCAGTCATGCCTAGATGTTAAGTTTTTAAAACATCTACAATATTTCTATATTCTTTGTAGCTTAACTCAACATCTGCATTTTATTATTTTTTTTAAGATTATTTACTTTTTTGAGACACAGAGAGTGTGCATAAGCCGGGGGAGGGGAAGAGGGAGAGAAACTCAAGCAGACTCCTGCTGAGTGTGAAGCCCAACAGGGTTCGATCTCATGACCCACAGATCATGACCTGAGTCAAAATAAAGGGTCAGGTGCTCAACAGACTGAGCTACCCAGGAGCCCCTCAACATACGCAATTTATTTTTTTTTTATTTTTTATTTTTTTTAAGATTTTATTTATTTATTTGATACAGAGAGAGAGATTACAAGTAGGCAGAGAGGCAGGCAGAGAGACAGGAGGAAGCAGGCTCCCTGCGGAGCAAAGAGCCCGATGTGGGCCTCGATCCCGGGACCCTGAGATCATGACCTGAGCCGAAGGCAGGGGCTTTAACCCACTGAGCCACCCAGGCGCCCAACATACGCAATTTAAAAAGATGTTGTGTGGCAAATGCAATGAATTAGAAAGATGTAGGTGATTACAAATGTGCATAAAGCAGCACCTCATTATAGTTGTATGTCACATTAATACTTTTTATAAAATGTTAAATCTAATTTAAAAAACAACATTCACTCTTTTGATCCTAAAACAATCCTGCGAAAGTAGGTAAAAAAGTATATTATCCCATGGGCGCCTGGGTGGCTCAGTGGGTTAATGCCTCTGCTTTCGGCTCAGGTCATGATCTCAGGGTCCTGGGATCAAGGCCCGCATCGGGCTCCCTGCTCAGCGGGGAGCCTGCTTCCCCCTCTCTCTCTCTGCCTGCCTCTCTGCCTCCTTGTGATCGCTCTCCCTCTGTGAAATAAATAAATAAAATCTTTAAAAAAAAAAAAAAAGTATATTATCCCTATATTGGCAGACTAATTCATCAAGGCCATAAAACCAGTAAGTAGTAAAATAATCTAGGGTAATAATTCCAAACATTTACTGAGTGGATGGGGAAGAAACTGGCTAAGCAGGTAGAGCTCTGCACCTCCCTTTAATTAGAGCGGTTCTATTTTTATGTATTTCCATGTATTGCATTTTTTCATATGTGCTTTAAAAATGGACTTAGAGGGCGTCTGGGTGGCTCAGTTGGTTAAACGACTGCCTTCAGCTCAGGTCATAATCCTGGAGTTCTGGGATCGAGTCCTGCATCGGGCTCCCAGTTCCACAGGGAGTCTGCTACTCCCTCTGACCTTCTCCTCTCTCATGCTTGCTCTCTCTCTCTCTCTCTCTCTCTCATAAATAAATAAATAAATCTTAAAAAAAAATAAAATAAAAATGGACTCATAATGAGGCACCTGGGTGGCACTGTCAGTTAATCATCCAACTCTTGGTTTCAGTTCAGGTCGTGATCTCAGGGTCATGAGATTTAGCCCTGCATTAGACTCTGTGCTCAGTGCAGCGTCTGCTTAAGACTCTCTCTGCATCCCCAGCCCCTGCGAACACACTCTCTTTCTAATATATAAGTAACTCTTAGGGCTGGCACAGTCGTTAAGTATCTGCCTTTGGGTGGGTCCGTGGTCCCAGGGTCCTTGGATGGAGCCCCATCTCAGGCTCCCTGCTCAGCAGGTGGCCTGCTTCTCCCTCTCCCACTCCCCCTGCTTGTGTTCCTTCTCTCACTGTGTCTCGCTCTGTCAAATAAATAAATAAAATCTTTAAAAATAATAAAATAAAATATATAAATAACTCTTAAAAAAAGGACTTATACTGCTCTTTAAAAAGCCCTACACCTACACCCAAATTTTTAAAGCCAAAAATGATTCACACTTTCAACCACTAGACTTTTGTTTTAGTAACTGACTAGATGCGAGCGATGGGAGAACAGTTAATTCACAAGTTTCTAGTGAGTTTAGTACCATTCACTTGGATAGAAAACACAGGGAAAAAAAGAGGAGGAAGAAAAAGAGGTAGAATATAGTAAGTTCAGTTTTAAACCTTCTGACTTGAAGTAGTTATAATATATTTAAGTAAAGATACATGATATAAGAGGTAATCAGAAATACAGGTTGAGAGACTTGATGTAAGAAATTTGGGAAAATTAGCAATTAGGGAGTAGTGATTAAAACAGTAAGTGGTGAAAGACAATTCAGAAGAAGGTATATAATGAGGGCCAAAAAAGGAGACCAGAATGTAACTGATGGAACCTTGACAGATACCAATATTTAAGAACTAAGACAGGGGCGCCTGGGTGGCTCAGTCAGTTAAGCGTCCAACTCCTGGGTTTTGGCTCAGGTCATGAGCTCAGGGTCCTGAGATCAAGCCCGTACCAGGCTCTCTGTCCTCAATGGGGTGTCCACTGGAGATTCTCTCTCCCTTTCTGTCTCCCTCTACTGCTCCCCCCACTCATGCACATGTTCTCTTTCTCTCTAAAATAAATAAATCTTAAAAAAGAAAAAGTAAGACAATCAAGAGAGACGTCAGGAAGGCAATGGAGAAGGAAGATTCAAAGAAATGGAGATGGACACCATCAACAAACACATAAGAGAGGTCAGAGTAAGTCTAAAAAGTGCCCACGCAACCTGGCACTAAGAGATCCCTGTCGACTTTAGCAAGCACAGTTTCAGGACTTCAAGTGGCCTCAGTATTCCATTCTACAATAAGGTTTCAAATGAGCACTGTAAAACACTGGGGTTGGGGAACAGCAGCGAGTTTTCAGAATATCAGGGATGTATTCTCTTTTTATTAGATGAGGATATATGCTTGGTTAACACTACGATATATGAGAGTTTGGAAAGAGGTATCACATGGCATTAATACTATAACACAGAACAACCAAAGAGCAAGATACATATACAGAAATACAGAAAACAAATTAGAACTTAAGTTTTTAAATGAGTCTAATGCCATTAGGGATAACTGAATCCAGTGAATGTGGAACCTCTATCAGGGAAGGTGCACCACTATCAAAGTAAGAGTAACTTAAGACTGAAGAATCTCTTGGATCTAAGAGTCTAACGGTGCTTTTAGAGTTTGCTACTAATTTCAGTTGTTAATCTAGAGTTAATTTTCATCAGTTTTATTAAGAATGGAAGACTTAGGGCACCTGGGTGGCTCAGTGGGTTAAAGCCTCTGCCTTCGGCTCAGGTCATGATCTTAGGGTCCTGGAATCAAGGCCCGCATCAGGCTCTCTGCTCAGTGGGGAGCCTGCTTCTTCCTCTCTCTCTGCCTGCCTCTCTGCCTACTTGTGATCTCTCTGTCAAATAAATAAATCCTAAAAAAAAAGAAAAAATGGAAGACTTAAATCTCTTCTGAAACAAGTGGATGTCTAAGCACAAGTTTATAATCATCTCTCCAAGAAACTTAATACACATGATTTAAATTAACTATTAAGTCTCAGGAGATAAAGAAAAGCAATCAATCACTGGAATCAAAGCAAAATTCATGCATAAGTGTAACAGATCATGCTGAGTAGACCCAAAGTAGTGTGCCCTCTATACAAAGCAAAGAAAATGGTTAAAATAGAAAGAACTGAGATGAAAGACTTTTATCCATGAACATACAGAATTGGCTACATAAAGCTTAGGCTTACATTCGGAAATACTGTTATCCTATCATGAGTGAGATCTGTGTTTGCCTTCTAAATGACTCCAAGTTTATTAAAATGCCAGGGTTAGATTTTAAGCATTTTACCCGACTTCCTACATTCTCTTCATTGTTCTTTTATCCCCCAGGATAATTTTTGTAGCTGTAATATCATTTTTAACACCCCTTATAAAGGTTTAACCAACCCTTATAAAGGGAGGTAAGATTTTTAAAAGTTACTCCAAACATGGGGCACCTGGGTGGCTCAGTCAGATAGTTGGTTAAACATCTGCCTTTAGCTCAGGTCATGATCCAGGATCAGGCTCCCTGTTTGGTGGGGAGTCTGCTTCTCACTCTCCCTCTGCTCCTCCTCCCTGCTTGTGTTCTCTCTTGCTCTCTTTCAAATAAATAAATAAAATCTTTAAAAAAAAAAAGTTACTCCAAATGCTGTGAACTGATAGTTAAACAGTATCAACTCTAAAAGATTGGATAGCACCAACAATAAAAGCAAAATACTTCAGGGTCCCCAGTATCTCCTACAAATTTAAATCAGAGCAGAGGGAATTCCAGAGCATGCATCAGAGGAGAGTGAGGTAGAAGCTGTTTTTCACAGATAAAGAAAAAGAGGCTCAGTGAATTTAACTGGCCTTCTGGCTAGCAAGCAGTGGAGCTAGGAATCAAACTTGAGTCTTTGAAGCCAATGTGACAGTAACAGTGTTTTTTAAACTCTGTGCTCTAGCACTCTAAGGATGAATAAAAATGTTCTGTGAATTCTATAAATATTTTACTGTAAATTCATTGTTTCTATGAGGAGAAATGAGGTTAAATCAAAAGCTGACAAACTGAATAAGATGTTTTCTTATCAAGCCCATCAAAAGAAACACACTGAAAAGGGTGAGTTCACATATTCAGGAATTAGGAAAGCATGGGAGTTAATGCCCTTTGTTCTAAAAGGTTGCAGTTGCCCAATAAGCTGGGATGTCTGCAGGGTTATGAGGGCACACTGTTAAGATAATAAAGATAGGATCAAGCATCACAGTTCACAACACCAGGAGGACACTGTCACCTTTAGTGCCCTGCTCCAGATGACCTTCACCAGCTAGACTATACCATTATAGACAAATATCAAGATGAACTACATCCTAGGGGAAGATATGAATATCAAGATATAAAGATCAAATATCAAGGTGAACTACTTCCAAGGGGAAGATATGAATAAAGTTCATTTCAAGCAGAGACACTACTGAGGGTCATTCCATAAGCTGTTGCCACAGGACATCAACTAAGTTTCAGATGGGTAACATGATTTCTTAAATATGCTACAGATGCCCACTGGTCATAGGTCTTACACCTCTTCAACCACATGCGCGCGCCCTGACAAAGAGTTACAACAATCATCCTCCACCATCACACTTGAAAAGATATACCTACTTCATAAGGGTAGATCAGGATTCAACAACTACCAGTCTTGGTACAAGTATGAGCACAGCAAGAGGTCACAATGAGACCTCATCTTGGCCATGATGAAGGAAAAGAAAATGAAATTTGGGTATGAGTGGACCCTCATCTTTACTATTAAGCAAAAGAACATATTATCTGGTATACTGGCCTGTTAGTTACCATTTCTCTTCAGCAGAGTTCTGGGTCTGAGGTAACATCCACCCCTCCTCCTCCACACCACAGAACAACAAAACTATCTACCAAATAAGTATACCATACTGGATTTTTTTTTTAAAAGCAAAAACAAAACCAAACAAAACCACAAAAATATGCATTGCTGTTCATTCTCATATTTAGATAGTATTTTTTGAGTTATGGAACCACAAAGCAGAAGTCACTATTGAACAGATTAGTTTTGATCTTCTCCCTTATGTTTTCTTTTTTTTTTAAAAGATTTTATTTATTTATTTGACAGAGAGAGAGAGAGATTACAAGTAGGTAGAGAGGCAGGCAGAGAGAGAGGAGGAAGCAGGCTCCTGGTGAGCAGGCAGCCCGACAGGGGGCTCGATCCCAGGACCCTGAGATCATGACCTGAGCCAAAGGCAGAGGCTTTAACTCACTGAGCCACCCAGAAGCCCGTTTTCTTCTTTATACTCTTTTAACCTGTTAAGAAAAAGAACCTTACTGAAAACTGAGGTAAATGAAAGTATGATTATGATATAACTTCACAATAACTAGGCTATACTTCTGATTATGCTGTTTCAAATTAATGATACATATATTACTGACATTTGAAAAGCTGCATGGCCTACTATAATCAAAAGTCAGTGGTGTCAACAAACGGAGATTATGCTTCAGTTCCTCATACAACTTTCAAAACATTTTCTACACTTTCCTCTAGCTTTAATATAAAGTCCACAGTAATTTATAAAGATATTTATTTTACTTAACTGTGAGATGCACTTAGAATATATTTCTGTGAGAGATTATTTTGCAAACTTAGGAAGAAAGTCAGGTTGTACAACAGGGTCAGACAATAATAGCTGTCATACACTGGGAAGTTTGAAACATTCACATTTTTAAAATGTAAAGCAAAATTTCACTACAAAACAAGCAAAAATAAATAAATAAATAAAAAGGAGGGGATGATGAGTGTCTCTCATATTCCCAGCTTCATACTAGAAAATATAAAGAGGATTAGGTTATGGTCCCTTGTCTTCCAGGAATTTATAAATCTAAGGAACAAAACCAAAGCTACCAAAATATGTGAAACCTAATTAAAAAAAGAGATAAATAAGAGTAAATGAAGAATTTTTTTATAAAGGTAAGATGTGAGCTAAGACTTTAAGGAAAAAGATAAAGCAGGCATTATAAGGAGGGAAATCAAGGGGGGAAAAGGTAATGAGAATGGTATAAAATTAAGATCTCAACGTATATTTAATCAAATCATTCAACATTCTTGGTTTTTAAGAAAAAAGATTGATTTATTTGAGAGAGAGAGAGTGCAGGGGGGCAGGCAGAGGGAGAGGAAGAGAGAAACCTTAGCAGACTTTGTGCTGAGTGGCGAGCTGGACATGGGTCTTGATCCCACAACACGAAGGTCATGGCCCCTGGCCGAAAACAAGAGTCTGGCACTTACCTTCTATGCTACCCAGGCACCCTTCAACATTCTTGACTTTAAAACATTCCTTAACAATGCAAAGGTCTTCATAACACTGAAGAAAGATATCTCTTCATTATTATTTTTAAAAGAAATCTCTCAGGGGTGCTTGGGTGGCTCAGTCAGTTAAGCCTCTGACTCCTGATTTCAGCTCAGGCTGGGATCTCAGGTTCATGAGATCAGAGTCCTTCCTGCCATCAGGCTCTGAACTGGGGCCTAGAGCCTGCTTAAGACTCACCCTCTCCCTTTCCCTCTGCCCCCCTCCCTCCTTCCCTAAATAAAAAAGTAAACAAACAAATGAAAGAAATCTCAAACCTTCAATCAATAATTAGAATACTTAATGGCAAAAAACTACAAATATTTGCGCTGAAGTAAAGAACAAGGACAAGGATGCTTATAATCACTATTATTATTTTAAATGGTTCAAAAGCAATTCAGCTAATAGTGATAAATACTGAAATGAGATTAAGATAATGAGAGAAATGGCTGAAAAGACAGGACAGAAGCAGATTAGGAAGGACATGCAAGGCAAGAAAAGCCAATATAATGAAAGTTATATTTTAAAAAGACCTATTTATCAGAAGTATAGTGGCAGATTAGATGGGAGAGCAACAAAAGGAAGATCTTCATAGTCAAGCCATAACGAATAAAAGTGAAGATCCCTTGCAACATCATAAGCATCTCCAGAATTACCTTGCTAAATATAGGTTTCATTTGTTGATGGATCACAGTTTTTACCATGCATCGAACAGGAGGATAATCAACAATCTACAATATTGCTAATAATGGACTTAAATTTTTAGAATCAGAATGGGTCAAGTCCTGGAGCACCTGGCTGGCTCAGTTGGTTAAGCATCTGCCTTCAGCTCAGGTCATGACCGAAGCGTCCTGGGATTGAGCCCTGCTTCGAGCTCCCTGCTCAGCAGAAGTCTACTTTTCCCTCTCCCACTCCCCCTACTAGTGTTCCCTCTCTCACTCTGTCAAATAAATAAATAAAATCTTTAAAAAAAAAAGGAATGGGTCAAGTCCTAAATACATAGTTGCCATTCCACTGCTGCCTGATGAATCACTTACTTGTCCCTTGTCCCCTTGCCTCATTTCTCAAATATCTAATTGTATTCCAGCCTTGAGTTGACCTCCAACCTCACACAGGAAAGAGGAGCTACTCAGTATATAACATTCTCAACTTATTATTATTTGTGGCACAGCCTTTCTCTCCTACAATGTTTCTTCTTCTAATACAATAGAATAAGACCAAATCTTTCAGTGAAATAAAATGTGCTATATAAGCACAATAAAAGGGCTTTATATGAGTTCTACAGAAAGTCAACAGTTTTGGCCTCGATGACCATATCTTGCTTATCTTTTTTTTTTTTTTAATTTTTATTTATTTGAGAGAGAGAGGTAAAGAGAAAGAGTGAGCAGGAGGGAGAGGAAGAGAGAATCTGAAGCAGACTCTAGGCTGAGGGCAGAGCCCAACATGGAGCTTGATCCTACAATCATGAGATGCTGACCTGAGCCAAAACCAAGAGTCAGATGCCTAACTGACTGAGCCACTCTGGTGCCCCTTGCTTATCTTTAGGATTGCTTACACTTCATTCTTGTTAACAAATGTTGGAATATATTTTTTGAAACAATCAACAATTTCATAATATTTGGTTTAAATTCACAAATGAAGTGTATGCTTTGGTTTATTGGTTTATTGTTTTGATAAATCTAACATGAACAAAAGGAAAAAATACCAGTACTCTTACAGCATTACTTCTTATATGGAAGGATCAGAATATGATGCATTCTACTGAATATTTCAATTAAAAATCAATTTTCAAAAAATAAAAGGACTGGGGTACCTGGGTAACTCCATTCATTAAGTGTCCAACCCCTGATTTTGACTCAGGTCATGGTCTCAGGGTGGTGGGATTAAATTCTGCATGGGGAGTGTCCTTGTCCCTCTCGCTCCCCCTGATTGTACTCCCTCTGTTTTAAATACATACATACATAAAAATCTTTAAAAAAAAAAAACTATTCAAAAAATTAAAAGATTAGGGGTTGTCTGGGTGGGTCAGATAGTTAAGCACTACCTTTGGCTCAGGTCATGATCTCCGGACCTTGGGATCGAGACTCACATTGGGCTCCCAGCATAGCAGGGTGTCTAGTCTGCTTCTCCCTCTCCCTCTGCCTCTGCCTTTCCCCCTGCTTGTGCTCTCTCTGTCTCTTTCTCTCTCTGTAATGAATAAAATCTCTAAAAAATAAAATAATAAAAGATTAAACACAACACAAACAGAATACTTAAATCTCCCTTTGAAGACTCAGAGGGCTGTTTATAATTTTTACTGCAAGGCAATAATTAGAAACTTCAGTGGTCATTGTATGGGATGTGTTAACTTAGGCAATATGGTTATAGGCTCCATGATTATCAACTTTTTAAAGTTTAAAACACAGCAGATCCTCAAAGCATAAGCAGGATAAAAGCAATATATTAAGTTTATGTTTAAATATACAGTTGACCCTCTAAACAGGGGGTTTTGAATTCTGTAAGTCTACTTATATTGTGGGATTTTTTTCCCCTAATACATAAAGTACAGTCCTATAAATATATCTTCTCTTCCTTATGATTTCTCTCTTTGAGAAAGAAAGAACTCACGAGCAGGGAAGAGGGAGAGAGGGAATCCCAATTAGGCTCCCACTTAGCACAGACCCCGACTCAGGGCTCAATTTCACAAACCTGAGATCACGACCTGAGCCGAAATCGAGTCAGACACCCAACTGACTGAGCCACTGAGGTGCCGCTCCCCTTATGAATTTCTTATAAAATTCTCCTCTTTCTAGCTCACTTTATTGTAAGAATATAGTGTTTAATACACACAACATACAAAATACGTGTTAATCAACTGTTTATGTTATCAGCAAGGCTGCTGTTCAATACTAGTTAGATTTTGGGAGGAGTCAAAAGTTACATGCTGATTTTCAACTAAGTAAAGAACGCCAACCTCCATGTTGTTCAAGGGTCAACTGTATCTATTTTAAGTCGATGAAAATATACAGCTATTTTTACAAATATAAAAACCTGAAAATTGAGAGGATATGAATTAGCCACAGTCTTATTTCAGTCCCAGAATCCAATTCATTATTTTGCTTTTGTTGCCCGGTATGAAGAAAATTCTAATTCACAAAAATTTAGTGCAAACTGGATTTAAAGAACTCACATGCAGTCTCAGACTATTCTTCAATTAAACTGAACCAAAAGATTTTAAAAGGAATGGGAAATAACTGAAAACTGAACCACTAACAAGATCTAAACATTGCTCCATTTCTATTACAGATCCTAAAGCCAGATAAGAAGTGTTCAAAACTTTAAACCCTAAAACTACCAGTAATAGGATACTGCCATGATACAAACTGTTCTGCCTATACTTGTCTTCACAACTATTTCCAACATGATGACAATGTGCACCTGTGCACATTGTCTGGCATCTAACTCAATTCCATGAACATGCGTAGCTGTAGTGTATTCTCATGTACAATCTTATATGTATAGGTAAGGGCAGATCTTTACTTTTTTTAAAGACCAGGGCAGAACAACTTTCTAATCAATGCTAAATATGTATACCATTCAAATATATGCCCAGGAAAAACTTCAACACCTCAATTAACAGCAGAGGTTAGTTTTTTGTTTTGGGTTTTTTTTTTTTAAGATTTTATTTATTTTTTTGACAGAAAGAGAGACAGCAAGAGAGAGAACACAAGCAGGGGAAGTGGGAGAGGGGAGAAGCAGGACCCTGGGATCATGACCTGAGCAAAAGCCAGACTCTTAAAGACTGAGCCACCCAGGTGCCCCAGAGGTTAGTTTTTAAAAGCAAAACACAGCTTGAAAATACATTATAGTCATGAAAGGACATGGAGGAACCTTAAATGCATATCACCAAATCAAAGAAGTCATTCTGAGAAGGCTATATACGAGTCCAACTTTCCAGAGATGGCAAATTATGTAGACAGTAAAAAGATCAGTTGTTGCCAAGGGATGAACAAATAGGTGGAGCACTGGGGATTTTTAGGGCAGTGAAGTTATATGTAGGTAAAGCAGAATTGAAGAGAAGGGCAAAGAAAATTAGCTTTAATGTGTGGGCCAGAATTAGCTAAAAGAGATAAACAATAAATTATCTAAAAAGGGTTTCAGATCACTTTAGGAAGGTTGCCAGCTTAGCTGAAGAGGATCTGGAAAGTTGAGAGGCAACATGCCCCAGGGCACAGGACTGTAATAATATGACAGAAAGGTGTTCTAAGACCACACACTTAATTTCAAGCTCTCCCAACTCATTCTTTCCCACAAACAGAACTACCCTCAAAGATAACTAAGAAAGAAGGATGCAACACAGAACCCATGAATATTTTCTTAAGAGAACGGGAAAAGTATGTGTGGCTGACTCAGTCCCTAGAGCATGTAACAACTGATCTCAAGGCTGTACATTCAAGCCCCACACTGGGTGTAGAGATTACTTAAAATCTTAAAAAAAAAAAAAAGAGAGAGAGAGAGAGAGAGAGAAGGGGAAAAGTAATAAAGCAAATAAAATAGAAGAAAGCATGCTTCAGAGAGGAAGAATAACCCCAGGAAGAAGTAGAAAATTAGGTAACTCTATACTCTCAAAGAAATCTATGGTAACATAAAACTAAAAAAAAAAGGAATCCAAAGATGTAATATGATATAATCAAACAGAGTAAAAGAAAATGTTTCTAAAATAAAATCTAGCTTGGTGAATATAAAGATAGGTGGAAAAAAACACTATGGAAACACTATGCAGAAAAGTAAGGAGAAATATCAGGTTGACCTAAAACATCTCCATTGCAACTCGTTATCTAAACTTCTTTTGTTTAAAAGAAAATTCACAAAAATAACAAGTATTGTCTTATAAAATATTCAAACAATACTGTCACAAATCTTTGTTCCACTCTATCCAAATCTTATTCTTCTCTTCAGAGGCAACCACTGTTAACAGATATAGGCACAAAAGAAACATATATAGTTGGGTGTGTGTGTTTGAGAGGGTATTTAATATAAATGCATCATATCTTATTTAGCAAGCTATTTCACTCAACAATAGATTTTAAAGCTCTGTGCTTATAAACATGAATATACTATATTCCTAAACGGCTATACAGTATCCCACAGACTGAATGTATCATATATATATATATACACACACACATATATACATATATGTATGTATAAATAAATATATATATATATATTTTTTTAAGATTTCATTTATTCACCTGAGAGTGAGAGTAAAAGAGATCACCCAGGGAGAGGAAGTGGGAGAAGCAAGACTCCCTGCTGAGTGTGGAGCTCAACATAGGGCTCAATCCCAGGACCCCAAGATCACAACCTGAGCCTAAAGCAGATGCTTAACTGACTGAGCCACCCAGGGACCCCTGGATGTAACGTATTTAACATACTCTTACTGACAGATCAACACTTTAGGCTGTTATCAGTTTCAAACAACAATGCAACAAACATCCTTTTATATAGCTATCCCCTAGAAAAATACTTGCACATGTGCTAAAAAAGCTCCTTATAAATAAAACTGTTTTATCAAAGGACATATTTTAAAAAATACTGTCAAATGACCTTTTAAAGAAATCATAACAATGTATAATATACTCCCACCACCAGTGTCTTAAAGAACCCATTTCTCCACATTCTTGCTAGCAAAAGCTATCGAATGATCACAATTTCTTCATTTTGTTCAACTGCCTGAAGAACTGTCACTTTGTTTACACACATTAAACATTATTTCACATGTTTACTGGCCAATTTTAAATTTGTTTTGTTTGTTAATGGCCTTAGTATTATCTTTATCTCATTTACCTACTGGCTGTGATAATATTTATCAATTTTTATGATTTCTTTCTATATTCTAGATGCCATTTTTTGTCGTTGTTGTTGTTACATGTGTTGCAAGTATTCTTCCAAGCTGAGTCACTTGTATTTTGTTTTAGGTCTTTCTTCCTATGGAAATTTTATATTTTGATATAGTCATACATATCCATTCTTCTTTTAGTTTCCACATTTGGAATCTGTAGAAAGTCCTTTCCTACCAAAGGCTGTATTTTTTACTACCACTTTGACACTGTTACTTTGTACGTGCTTAACATTTGGGCTTTTACTTCATTTGAATTCAAATTTATTTTTTATTTTTTTAAGATTTGACACAGAGAGAGAGAGAGAAAGAGAGATCACAAGTAGGCAGATAAGCAGGCAGAGAGAGAGGAGGAAGCAGGTTCCCTGCTGAGCAGAGAGCCTGATGTGGGGCTCGATCCCAGGACCCTGAGATCATGACCCGAGTCGAAGGCAGAGGCTTTAACCCACTGAGCCACCCAGGTGCTCCTCAAATTTATTTTATTTAGCACAACCTATGGTACTGATACTGTTTGCTGAACAATACACCTTGTTCTTATTGCTGTTCTCTTTCAGCATCTTCCTCTTCCAGAAGAATTTCAGAATCAAGCTGGTCAAATTTATGCAAAATTCTGTTTGGATTTTAATTGGGACTGTATTTAATTTTATTAATAATTTGGGAGCCCTGACATTTTTCCATTATTAACTTTTCTATCAGAAACAGGGCAAAGAAATCTTTTCTACAACATTACCCAGTAACAAAAACAATTTACTTTTGTATGCCATCTTATTTCTGGACAATATACTAAACCCAATAATTCTAACTACTGATTTCTTTCTTTCTTTTCTAAGATTTTATTTATTTGAGAGAGAGACAGAACAAGCGGTGGGGAGGGAGAGGGAGAAGCAGACTCCTGCTGAGCACGGAGCCTGATACAGGGCTTGCCAGGATCATGATCTGAGCTGAAGGCAGACTCTTCACTGGCTGAGCCACCCAGGTGCCCCCCCACTTTGATTTTCTATATAGATGCTAGCACCTACAAATAAGTTTGCTTTCTTTTTCTCCAATAGTTCTATCTAGTTCTTTTTGTTGCCTTATTGCATTGGTTAGAATGTAAAATCTAAGTTTAAATGGTAGTAGAAACATGGGAACTCTAAACTTGTTCTTAACGACTTTCTTGGGAATGTACTTAATACCTCCAACATTTGCTGTAAATTTCAGGCAGAGGGCCTCAAACAAGTTAAGAAAATAACCCCGCTTCCTCATTTTCTACGAAAAAAACAGTATTTTTAAAAGACTTTATTTTTAAGTAATCTTTATACCAATTGTGGGGCTTGAACTTACAACCCGGAGATCAAGAGTCACATGCTCTACTGAGCCAGCCAGGGAAATCTTTAGAAATTTTTAACAATCCTGGGGTGCCTGGGTGGCTCAGTTAGTAAAGCATCTGACTTCTGATCTCAGCTCAAGTCTTGATCTCAGGCCTGCTTCACACTCAGTGTGGAGCTACATAAACAAACCAAAAAAATTAACAATCAGATGTGGGTATTAAAATTATTTCTGGGGGTTAGGGGGATGAGTGAGCCTGATGGTGGGTATTAAGGAGGGCATGTATTGCATGGAGCACTGGGTGTTATACGTAAACAATGAATCTTGGAACACTACATCAAAAACTAATGATGTACTGTATGGTGACTAACATAACACAATAAAATTTTTTTTTTAAAGATTTTATTTATTTACTTGACAGAGAGAGATTACAAGTAGGCAGAGAGAGAGGAGGAAGCAGGCTCCCTGCCGAGCAGAGAGCCTGATGTGGGGCTCGATCCTAGGACCCTGAGATCATGACCTGAGCCGAAGGCAGAGGCTTTAACCCACTGAGCCACCCAGGCGCCCACACAATAAAAATTTTAAAAATATTTCTGTATCTACTGGACTGATAATATGATTTTTCTATTATTAAAACAGTAATTACATTAATAGGTTTCTTAACATTGGAAACTCTTGTGTTCTTGGGATATATCATACTTGGTCATAATGAACTTTTTCATATGCTACTGTATTCATTGCTATTTAGTATCTTTTATTATCTGAGTTCATGTAAAAAATTAACTTGTAATGTTATTATTTTCCCCTTGCCTAGTGCTACTAACGGGGCTATTCTAGCCTCATAAAATGAGCTCTTAAGTTTTCTTCACCTTTTGGGGTACCTGGGTGGCTCAGTCGTTAGGTGTCTGCCTTCAGCTCAGGTCATGATCCCAGAGTCCTGGGATCGAGCCCCGCACTGGGTTCCCTGCTCGGTGGGAAGCCTGCTTCTCCCTCTCCCACTTGCCCTGCTTCTGTTCCCTCTCTCGCTATGTTTCTCTCTGTCAAATAAATAAATACAAATCTTTAAAAAAAAAGTTTTCTACCTTTTTCTATGTTGTGAAAGACAATGTAATCTGGAAAGTTACTGGTCCTTAAAGACTCAACAGAATTAAGAGTCTAGGCTTAGAAACCATCTGGACTTGATGTCTCTAACCAATTTACAATCTTCTCTATAATTACCTATTCAAGTTTTCTATTTCCTGAACAAATTTTATCACATATATATTCCTAGAAAATCACCCTGGTAATTCAGATTTTAAAATTTAATAGGATAGAACATTTTTTTTCCTTATTTTATTTTATTATCTGCTCCAGGGGTACAGGTCTGTGAATCATCAGGCTTACACCTTTCACAGCATTCACCAAAGCACAAACCCTTCCCAATGTCCATAACCCATCCACCCTATCCCTACCCTCCCAACCCCCAGTAACCCTCAGTTTGTTTTGTGAGATCAGGAGTCTCTTACAATTCTAGGATAGAACATTTTCATAATTTTGAAAATCACCTCTGAGTTCATTTTATGTTGCCTTTCTCATTACTATATTATTCATCTGTGTCTTTTCTCTTTATTCATCAGTTTTATTTTATGGTCTTTCTTAAAAGCTAGTTTTTAATTTTGCTAATAATCAAGTTATCAGGTTATATTTTCTATTTTATTAATTTCTGCTTTAAAAAAATATTCTTTCCCTTTGCTTCCTTTGGGCTTATTTCGTTATTCTTATTCTTTTTTAAAAAAGATTTATTAATCTGAGAGACAGCAAGCAAGCACAAGAGGGGGAAAGGGCAGAAGGAGAAAGAGAATTTTCAGCAGACTCATCACTAAGCACGGAGTCCAAAGAAGTGGGGCTCAATCTCACAAAGCTGTGATCCTGACCTGAGCCGAAATCAAGAGTTGGTCACTTAACTGACTAATCCACCCAGGAGCCCCTGTTATTCTTGAATTGAATGTGCAGCTCATTTCTGACCTTTAGTTTTATTAAGACCCATTAGACAATCTATGTACATTGGTTTTTATTATAAGTAACCTCATTATTATTGATTTCTTCATTTCCTAAGTTTAATTTTGTTCTCTTAACTCTAAAACATTTAGAAGTACATTTTTATTTATTATTTTTTAAAGATTTTATTTATTTGAGGGGGAGAGAGGAGAAGAAGAGAGAACAAGCGGGGGGGGCAGAGGGGAGAAGCAAACTTCCCACTAAACAGGGAGTCCGATCTGGAGCTCAATCCCAGGACCCTCACAGATCATGACCTGAGGCAAAGGAAGACACTTAACTGAGCAACCCAAGAGCCCCTAGAAGTACACTTTTAGACGTCGACATGGATAGGTTTCTCTTAGCTCTCCTTTTTTATTTATTTATTACATATAATGTATTATTTGCCCCAGGGGTACAGGTCTGTGACTCACCAGTCTTACACATTTCACAGCACTCACCATAGCACAAACCCTCCCAAATGTCCATAACCCAGCCACCCTATCCCTACCCCCTCACTCCCCAGTAACCCTCAATTTGTTTTGTGAGATTAAGAGTCTCTTACGGTTTCATTTTCTTGTTTCATTTTTCCCCTCCCTACACCTCGACTCACAGCCCTGCCCCTCAAATTCCTCATATCAGAGAGATCATATGATAATTGTCTTTTCTAATTATTTTGCTTAGCATAATACCCTCTAGTTCCATCCACGTCGTTGCAAACGGGAAGATTTCATTTCTTTTGATGGCTGCATAGTATTCCATTGTATATATACACCACATCTTCTTTATCCACTCATCTTGTTGTCATATCCATGTTGATGGACACCTAGGTTCCTTCCATAGTTTGGCTATTGTGGACATTGCTGTGGACACAAACATTCAGGTGCACGTGCCCCTTCGGATCACTACATTTGTATCTTTAGGGTAAATACCCAGTACCAGTAGTGCAATTGCTGGGTCATAGGGTAGCTCTATTTTCAACTTTTTGAGGAACCTCTATACTGTTTTCCAGAGTCTTTCTCCCCATCCTCATTGACATCTGTCGTTTCCTGACTTGTTAATTTTAGCCATTCTGACTGGTGTGAGGTGGTATCTCACTGTGGTTTTGTTAGCCATTCTGACTGGTGTGAGGTGGTATCTCACTGTGGTTTTGATTTGTATTTTCCTGATGCCAAGTGATGTTGAGCACTTTCTCATGTATCTGTTGGCCATTTGGATGTCTTCTTTGAAGAAATGTCTGTTCGTGTCTTCTGCCCATTCCTTGATTGGGTTATTTGTTCTTAGGGTGTTGAGTTTGAGAAGTTCTTTATAGATCTGGGACACTGGTTATGACATCTGATATGTCATTTGCAAATATCTTCTCCCATTCTGTCAGCTGTCTTTCAGTTTTGCTGACTGTCTCCTTTGTTGTGCAAAACCTTTTGATCTTGATGAAGTCCCAATAGTTCATTTTTGCCCTTGCTTCCCTTGCCTTTGGTGATGTTCCTAGGAAGGAGTTGCTGTGGCTGAGGTCAAAGAGGTTGCTGTTCTCCTCAAAGATTTTGATAGATTCCTGTCTAACATTGAGGTCTTTCATCCATGTTGAGTCTATTTTTGTGTGTGGTGTAAGGAAATGGTCCAGTTTCATTCTTCTGCATGTGGCTGTCCAGTTTTCCCAACACCATTTGTTGAAGAGACTGTCTTTTTTCCATTGGACATTCTTTCCTGCTTTGTCAAAAATTAGCTGACCATAAAGTTGAGAGTCCATTTCTGGGCTCTCTATTCTGTTCCATTGATCTATTTGTCTGTTTTTGTGCCAGTACCATACTGTCTTGATGATGACAGCTTTGTAATAGAGGTTGAAGTCTGGAATTGTGATGCCACCAACTTTTGTTTTCTTTTTCAACATTCCTCTGGCTATTTGGGGTCTTTTCTGGTTCCATATAAATTTTAGGATTATCTGTTCCATTTCTTTGAAAAAAATTGATGGTATTTTGGTAGGGACTGCGTTAAATGTATAGACTGCTCTAGGCAGCATAGACACATTCACAATATTTGTTCTTCCAATCCATGAGCATGCAACGTTTTACCATTTCTTTGTGTTTTCCTCAATTTCTTTCATGAGTAGATTTCTGAGTATAGATTCTTTGCCTCTTTGGTTAGATTTATTCCTAGATATCTTATAGTTTTGGGTGCAATTGCAAATGGGATCAACTCCTTAATTTCTCTTTCTTCTGTCTTGTTGTTGGTGTATTTAGCTCCCTTTTCGCTATTATTTTTTATTTCATGGCATTATGGTCAGCAAATGAGGCCTATGTGATTACTGCATTTTTGGAATTTAAGATTTTTCTTTGCACTCTTCTATATGGTAATTTTTTCCTTAATATTTGTAACTGAGTGGGAAAAAGGTATAATCTAAGAATCGTTCATTTATGGAAGCAAGCAAAAAATTAATCCCTAACATGTGAAGACTTATGGAGATCCATTTAGGAGCCCACCTTGAAAAAGATAAAGACAAAATCTACCCAACTAACACAGTAATCAAAAAAGAACAGAAGAATGTTTCAAACTCATCAAATTATATACATTAAATATGGAGAATTCTTTGTATGTCAAACACACTACACTATAGCTGTTAACCAACAAAAGAACACAAGATTGGGAAAGTTGTGGAACAAAAGAATTAGGGGTGAGCAACAAATCAAATAAAGTGCAAAGCCTATCAACCAGGACAACCTAAAAAAAATACACTTTCTTCATCTTTCACAGAGCAAGATCAACAGGTAAAAAAAAAATTTTTTTTAAAGATTTTATTTACTTGACAGAGAGAGAGAGCGAGCGCGCACACAAGTAGGCAGAGAGGCAGGGAGAGGGAGAAGGAGAAGCAAGCTCTCTGCCGAGCAGGGAGCCCGATACGGAGCTCAATCCCAGGACCCTGGAATCATGACCTGAGCTGAAGGCAGCCGCTTAACCAACTGAGCCACTCAGGTGCCCCAACAAGTAAAAATTTGATACAGAAATAGAGGTGTAAGCTTATTTTATTAAAAGTAACTATGACATAGGATGCCAGGGAGGCTCAGCAGGTTAAGCGTCCAACTCTTGATTTCAGCTCAGATCAAAAGATTGAGCCCTGGGTCCAGCTCCACGCTCAGTGGAGCCTGCTTCTCTCCCTTCTCCCTTTCCCTCTATATCACCCTCCCACCCTGCACCCATCCATCCTCTCTCAAATAAATAAATAAATAAATAAATCTTTAACAAACAAGAACTATGAGATGAACTAACAGATAATACCATTTCCAAACACAGAAAGACCAGCAAAAAATTATAATTATTAAAAACAGATTGTAAAATACAATTCTATTTTACAAATCTGAAGGAAAAAAGATGTTCGTAAAATTTTTATAAATACATGAAAACTATCCAAAAAGATTATAATATAAAGGCAAGAGTGGTCACCACTGGAAAATGGAACTGAGAAACTGAGGAGTGGGTAATGTTTATATTTTGCCATATATTAATTTTGATAATAGAATTGTGTTTAATGAATAGTGAACTTAAAATTGGGAAACTCGTCCTGCCTATATTATTAGTCATGAAATTGGTCATTTTAATTTCTCCCATCCTCAATTTACCTGTAAAATAAAGATATCTGTCATATTCACAAAAATGTATTTATTATTCAATATTTATATGCCACAGAAGAGTAAACACAAAGAAGGCAGGCAACATACATTTGCTGAGCTGAATCATTCTTAGTAGTACTGCTCAAATGATGAGTTTCCAGTATGTCAAAATTCACTGCATTTCAACCCCAAAAACACCTCAAAGTATTTTATAAGCTAACTGGTATCCAACCTACTAGAAATACTAAAATGTTGCAAAGGCAAACTGAAGTGCTAAAATGTATCTTACTTGTATGAGGTACATAAACATTTGTTTCTTCCTCTCAGTAAATATATATTCCTATTATTTTAAAAAATGAGAGAGAAAGCAAAAACCATCACTTTATCTCCTTACTAAAAACTCCCAAGATTTTTCTATTCCCAAGTTTACATTTAGATGTAAAAGCAATTTTCTTTGCTTAATAAGCACTCTCAAGTCAATTCTTACCTAAAATCCCTACAAATTTAGCCACCTGAAATTAGGTTCTCTCCTCAATTGATTTTTATTCAAATTAAAAGTTCTATTTGGGGGCACCTGGGTGGCTCAGTCGGTTGGGCATCAGACTTTGGCTTAGGTCATGGTCTCAGGGTCCTGGAATGGAGCCCCACATCAGGCTCCCTACTCAGCATGGAGTCTATTTCTTCCTCTGCCCCTCCCACAGCTTAGGCAATTCTCGTTTTCTATCAAATAAATTAAAAAAAAAAAGGTCTATTTTGGGTCATAATATTTATTTTTTTTCGATTTTATTTATTTATTTGACAGAGAGATAGAGAGCACAAGCAGGCAGAGCGACAGGCAGAGGGAGAGGGAGAAGCAGGCTCTCTGCTGAGCAGGGAGCCCGATGTGGGAATCGATCCCAGGACCCTGGGATCATGACCCAAGCTGAAGGCAGTGGCTTAACCGACTGAGCCATCCAGGTGCCCTGGGCTATAATATTTAAATATTAATCTTGGTTATGAGGGTAATAAGGATGACTTGCAGTCGGTGCACAAGACATCTAGAGGAAAAAGATCTGGATTAAGAAACAAGAATGATTAAAAACCGGATATATCTTCAATAACAAAAAAGTACATATGCAGTTATTAATTACAATATTATTTATAGTTATAAAACAGTAGAAACAACCTATATGTTCCAATATGGGAGACTGGTTGAAGAAACATGGTATATACAAAGTAAAGTACTATCTAGTTGTTAAAAGAAATAAAGGGGGCTCTCTATGAACTGATATGGAGTTCCAGGAGACACTGCTAATGGAAAAAAAGCCAAGTGCAAAAGAGCACATATAATATATTACCTTTTACTTAAGAAAGGAGAAAAAAGGGGTGCCTGGGTGGCTCGATTGGTCAGGTCATGACCGGGGGTCCTGGGATCAAGCCCCACATAGGGCTCTCAGCTCAGTGGAAAGCCAGCCTGCTTCTCCCTCTCTCCCTCTGCCCCTCCCCCCGTTTATCCTCTCTCTTGCTTCATCTCAAATAAATAAATCTTTTTTTTTTTTTTAAAGATTTTATTTATTTATTTCACAGCGGGAGAGAGATCACAAGGAGGCAGAGAGGCAGGCAGAGAGAGAGAGGGGGAAGCAGGCTCCCTGCGGAGCAGAGAGCCCGATGTGGGCCTCGATCCCAGGACCCTGAGATCATGACCTGGGCCGAAAGCAGAGGCTTTAACCCACTGAGCCACCCAGGCGCCCTCAAATAAATAAATCTTAAAAAAAAATAGAGAGAAACAAGAAAATATACATGTATCTATTTTTTTCCTTTTATAGAGAGGGAGGGGAGGGGAGGGGAGGGGCAGAGGAAGAATCTTTTTTTTTTTAAGATTTTATTTATTTATTCATGAAAGACAGAGAGAGAGAAAGGCAGAGGCAGGAGAAGCAGGCTCACCGAGGACCAGGGAGCCCAATGCAGGACTCGATCCCAGGACGTTGGGATCATGACCTGAGCCAAAGGCAGACGCTTAACCGACTAAGCCACCCAGGTGCCCAGAGAGAGAGAATCTTAAGCAGGTTCCATGCCCAGTGCAAGACTGGCAATGTGGAGCTCAATCCCATGACCCTGAGATCATGACCCAAGCCAAAATCAAGAGTCAGATGCTTAACGGATTGAGCCACCCAGGAATCCCTCTCTCTTATCTTTATTAAACAATGAATGAAGTTGGGTCTTACAGGGGACAAGGAGGGAGTAACTTCATAGAAGAGATTCAGGAGACAGTAATACTCCTGAGTATACATTTCCGTATAGATAATATTCTACATATTCAAAATACTAAATTAACAAGGATGGAAAAGAAGAGGAAATGCAGAACTCACAAAACTGAACAACTAGAACAGATTAACCCAACCATATTTCAAAAGAATAATAAAACCACAGGAAGAGGGCGCCTGGGTGGCTCAGTGGGTTAAAGCCGCTGCCTTCGGCTCAGGTCATGATCCCAGGGTCCTGGGATCGAGGCCCACATCGGGCTCTCTGCTCGGCAGGGAGCCTGCTTCCTCCTCTCTCCTCTCTCTCTGCCTGCCTCTCTGCCTACTTGTAATCTCTCTCTGTGTCAAATGAATAAATAAAATCTTTAAAAAAAAAAAAAAACACAGGAAGAGGGAGAGAAACAAAACTAATCCAACTAACTTACAAACATAGTATTCAATTACATATTTTCACTCTTGGGCAGAATGGATGGAAGGAAAACTGCATACAAATTCTAAACCCTTTCCAGGAAGCTTTGTTTTCTGAAGTGGTAAAAGTGTAACAATCTGAAACTATTTTGGAAGAATTACAGGACTGATCAAATGACTCAATGTCTTGATATTGCTGGGAGTCAGGTCTTACTATAGCAGAAGAAAGAGACAGTGGGGAGGAAAACAAGGAAGAACCTTGTGGGGATAGATCGGACTCAGAAGTATCAGGATAGCCTAATGATTTCTAAAATAAGTACTTGTACGTGTGTGTATATCAGTGGGTCTCAACTTGGGGAGATTTTGCACCCACCCCACCAAAGAAGAGTTGGCAATGTCTGCAGACATTTTTTATTGTGGCATCTAGTGGATAGAAGCCAAAGATGTTGCTGAACAACTGGCAGTGTACAGGACAGATCCCACAGCAAAGAATTATTTAGCCCAAGATGTCAACAATGCCAAGAGTGAGATACCTTAGTACACATGTGTACTAGAGTATCTGTATATGTTTATACATACGTATTTCTTGGTTCGGTCTACTTAAAGAGACCAGAAGCAGACACCCCATAGCAATAAATATACTTAGTACCCATATCTGGATGTCTAATGCCATTCCCCACTAAGAGGAACCAGGGTTTATTGGAGCAATGACTGATTCCAGGATTAAGGCAGGATGGGTACACATAATCATGGACCACCTTGTTACGCTAGAAAGTAAGAAAGTGTCCACAAATAAGGCCATAAATAAGAGCCAACTGAAGAGGCTCCTATGGGCCAGTCTGGAACAGTCAAACACCAAAAGTATTAGAAAAGTAATGAATGATAAAAACTATTGAAAATATGAGAACTTAGGAGTTCATAACAATAATGAAAAAACAACTAAAACAAAAGGAATAAAGAAAAGTCCCTTGAGGAACCCTCCTACACTGTTGGTGGGAATGCAAGCTGGTGCAGCCACTCTGGAAAACAGTATGGAGATTCCTCAAAAAGTTGAAAATGGAGCTACCCTATGACCCAGCAATCACACTATTGGGTATTTATCCTAAAGACACAAAGGTAGTGATCCTCAGGGGCACGTGCACCCGAATGTTTATAGCAGCAATGTCCACAATAGCCAAACTATGGAAAGAACCTAGATGTCCATCAACAGATGAATGGATAAAGAAGATGTGGTATATATATACAATGGAATACTATGCAGCTATCAAAAGAAACGAAATCTTGCCGTTCGCAACGACATGGATGGAACTGGAGGGTATTATGCTGAGCGAAATAAGTCAATCAGAGAAAGACAATTATCATATGATCTCTCTGATATGAGGAACTTGAGGGGCAGGGTTGGGGGTCGTGGGGGGTAGGGAGGGAAAAATAATGAAACAAGATGGGATGGGGAAGGAGACAAACCATAAGAGACTCCTAATCTCACAAAACAAACTGAGGGTTACTGGGGGGTGGGAGGGTAGGGATAGGGTGGATGGGTTATGGACATTGGGGAGGGTTTGTGCTTTGGTGAATGCTGTGAAAGATGTAAGCCTGATGATTCACAGACCTGTACCCCTTGGGCAAAGAATAAAAATAAAATTAAAAAAAAAAAGTCCCTTGATTATAGCAAAAGGCTGAGTGGTATCTAGTAATGTGGAATGAGTGGTTGCGTAGGAAAATCATTACTTTGCAACCACTGTAGTAAAGAATGGTTCAGGCAAGAATTATCAATGGATGTTAAATCTAGTGGGGGAATTTGATGGAAATAAGAATGTTTCACATGGAGGCATTTGGGTGGCTCAGTTAAGTGGCAGTCTCTTGATTTCAGCTCAGGTCATGATCTCAGGGTTATGGGACTGAACCCTGCATCAGGCTCTGCGCTCAGTGGGGAGTCTGCTTGAGACTTTTTCCCTGTACGCACCGCACTTGCTCGCTCATTCTCGAAAAAATAAAAATGTTTTTCATGGTCTTAAAATGTCTTATACCTGTTAGAAAGAAAATAAATGTAACTATACAGTGGAGAAATCAGGCATCTTGACTGAGGGATCAAAATTAGCATCACCACTGAGAGGTAGACAAACATTATGGGTCTCTAGACATGATATCCTGATAAGAATACAAATTACTTACATAGTATTCTGGCCAAGAATACATAATCTGAGTCTAATCATGAAGAAACATTTGACAGCTACAAAATGAGGAATACGCTATTAAAAAAAACCCAAACAGGGCACCTGGGTGGCTCAGTGGGTTAAAGCCGCTGCCTTCGGCTCAGGTCATGATCCCAGGGTCCTGGGATTGAGGCCCACATCGGGCTCTCTGCTCAGCGGGGAGCCTGCTTCCTCCTCTCTCCTCTCTCTCTGCCTGCCTCTCTGCCTACTTGTAATCTCTCTCTCTGTGTCAAATGAATAAATAAAATCTTTAAAAAAAAAAAAAAACAAAAAAAACCAAACCCAAACAAACAACTATTCCTCAAAAATATTATTACCCTAAGGACACCTGGGTGGCATGAGGTTGAGCATCCAACTTTTGGCTTTGGGTTGGTTTGTGATCTCAGGGTCATGAGATCGAGCCCCATGTCGGGCTCTGCACGGTTTCTGCTTTAAATTCTTTCTCTTCATTCTGGCGCTCTTGCTTGGGCTCCCCCTCTTTCTAAAATAATGAAGCCCCCATAGAGCGCCACGCTCAGTATGGAATCTGCTGGAGATTCTCTCTCAAATAAAGAAATAAATCTTAAAAAAAAAAAAAAGACTAAAGAGAAATGAAAACTAAATATGTTACCTAATCTTATATAGACAGTGTACTAGAAAGGAGAGAGAGAGAGAAAACCCAACAACCCTGCAATAAAGGACATTATCGGGTTAATTGACAAAACTGGAATATGGAAAGTAGATTCAGTAAACATACTGTGTCTATGTTAAATTTATTGAACTGCTAACTGTCCTGTGGTTTTACAGAAAAATATCCTTATTCTTAGGAACCAAATATCTGAGGTGAAGATCCTTAGTGTATACAACTTACTCTCACCAATGGTTCAGGAAAAAATACTGCATGTACACACACACACACACACACACACACAGGTACAGAGTACAAATGGTAAAGCAAATGGTACAAAATGGTATAAAAATGGTACAAAACAGGTGAAGTGGGTAAATATACATTAAGTAGTCGTTGTACCAATCTTACAACTTACCCATACATTTGAAATTATTTCCAAACAGTTTTGTAAAAAGCCACAGAAATTTTTTTAAAAATCTAGAACATGAAGCTAAATTATTCCTCTTATCCTTTACCTATAAAAACAGAATGCCATAAAATATGGGATTCTATAAGATACTATAAGATATCAGTGGTCAAATCATTTTATGCCTCTCTCGTTAATGCATTTACATTAACTATTATGTTATCCACCTCATAATGTTCAAATCCTCTAACAGCCCCTGGATGATAAAGATAAAAAAATACAATAAGGCAAGGAAAGGAATTAACAGTAACAACATAAAAGCTTTCATTTTTTTAATACGCACATTCTAGACAATAAACTTAGAAGAACTTTGAATGATCTATTTTCCCACTGAACATAATATATTTAAGAAAAGCTTAGAGTAAAACTTATCCCAAATAACTTATTTGTTCTGCTTCAAACTTCTATACAATAAAGTCACAAGGGTAAATAACACCATTTCAAAGACCCAGTTTTAAAATCAGACCAAACTGCCCAAAACAATATCTGAACACTTACAATAATAGTTTTAATCTAAGAATAGATCTCACAAAGCTGTATTTTAATTTACTACTTTGCCTTTTATGAGAAAAATTTTTAAAAAAAAACACAAAACAGAAACTTACAGTTCATCTCGTTGTCTCTGGGACAGCACCATTTTGGCTGTAATATCAAGCTTCTTTGATACAGTGGTATGTCCCTCCTTTGGGAAATCAAAAAGCTTTGTGATCCCTGGATTTATAATTAAATATGCCACTAAGTGGCGTCCACACAGGGGAAGATGATTCTTTTACAAGTGAATCCAACCAGTAATCAGGAGATAATCAACAAATATGGTTCATTCCACCTAAAGAGGGAGAGAGAGAAAGAAAAGGTAATTTCTTTCACTTAGAATTTCAATTATTCTAAATTATTTTCAGTATACACTTTCAAAGATGAGGTTTACTTAATGCTAATATGAATATCAGATGTTTTCTTATAATCAATGCCAAAATATTTTTAAGATTTTTATTTATTTATTTTTGACAGAGAGAGAGAGAGAGAGAGAGAGAGAGAGAGA
>LNAC01000022.1:10664861-10676977 GCA_002007465.1 Ailurus styani | reverse complement strand
AGAGAGAGGGGGAAGCAGGCTCCCTGCTGAGCAGGGTGCCCGATGTGGGGCTCAATCCCAGGACCCTGAGATCATGACCTGAGCTGAAGGCGGAGGCTTTAACCCACTGAGCCACCCAGGTGCCCCACAATGCCAAAATATTAGTATGTATTTTAAACTACCTTTAATAGTTTACTGAGGCAAAACAGTACTATTTTTAAATTTACCCAAGACCAACCATGTCACCTGCCAGAAAATTTCAATATCAATTTTATTAAATCTCAAATATTAACATATAACTTCTCTAGGCTATAGTTTTCCCTCAAAGTAAAAAAAGGCGGGGGGCACCTGGCTAGTTCAGCTGGTGGTGCACGCAACTTCTGATTTCAGGGTTGTGGGTTTGAGCCCAATGGTGGGTACAGAGATTACTTAAAATTTAAATCTTTTAGGGGCACCTGGGTGGCTCAGTCATTAAGCGTCTGCCTTCGGCTCAGGTCATGATCCCAGGGTCCTGGGATTGAGCCCTGCATCAGGCTTCCTGCTCGGCGGGAGGCCTGCTTCTCCTTCTCCCACTCCCCCCTGCTTGTGTCCCCTCTCTAGCTGTGTCTTTCTCTGTCAAATAAATAAAATCTTTAAAAAAACAAAACAAAACCTGAAATCTTAAAAAAAAAAAAAAAAGCAAACCATAACTGACATAATTTTTAAAAGATTTTATTCATTTATTTGACAGAGAGACAGACAGTGAGAGAGGGAACACAAGCAGGGGGAGTGGAAGAGGGAGAAGCAGGCAGCCGGATGCCGGACTCAATCCCGGAACCCTGGGATCGTGACCCAAGCCGAAGGCAGATGCTTAATGACTGAGCCACCCAGGCGCCCAGGAAGTAATCTTCAAGACTGAATATAAGTCAGTAACAATCTTAGAATAGTTGATATTATGTAAACTATTCACCAAAAACATGCCCTCTTAACCAATGCATTTAATCAAGAAACAATTTCATGTTATTTCAATTTTTTTGTGTGTTCTTTAAAAGCACCTGTTTTCAAAATAAAAAACTGAATGCTACCCTAGAGTCTATGTGCTCATACAGTAATCCAATTCTCTAACCCCGTTTCTGGATAATATTTCCCAGTATTTCAGAGCCCTTTCTTTATATTTTAACCCTGTAAAATCAATTTCTGTATAACATCTAAAAAGTATTGTGATCAGTTCAATCAAGAGTAAATACAACTAAAAGTTCAGAAAAATCAAAGACTATTTCTTAGAATTATTTTTCAAATCTATTTTACAAAAAAATAAGTTTAGTTTGTCTTACCACACTGTACAAAAATAGCTAGATAGAATTTCCACTGTGTTTAGAAAATATATTTGAGATAGTCTTACTTAAAATGTAGACTACTGGTACATAAAAAATTCTGTTGGCAGGGACACTTGAAAGAAACAGGAAATCGTCCTCTAAATAAAATGAAATTAACATCTAATGAAGGGCCTGTGGGACCACCTATCAAGAGACACATCATGGATAGAAGAGACAAAGACTATTTCTTGAGTACCTTTTTCATGCTACGCCAGTCACACTGTTCTATGCACAGGGGATACAGTGGTGAATAAGGCAGTCAAAGAGTAAAAAAAAAAAAAGGGAGAGCAAACCCTTGTTTTAAATATGATCCCTAAGTCAAAAAGTGAGTGCTCAGATGTTCCTGATGGTACCTGTCAATTCTGATGAAGACATTTCTGTTTAGCAATTCTAGCAAATATAATTAGGGATTTATTTTATGATCTTTAATGATTCTTCTAATCTAGAGACCATCTGGCTCAAAATGACAGCTGAAAAGCACCACATCTCTTTAAATCCAGAAAAATATGACTATATGTCAGTAATAAATAGTGGAATAAGAACCAAACACAATGGACAACCCAGAACACCATCTCTCTTTGGTATTTAACAACTTTTAGTTATTTAAGCCTCGCTTTTCTAAGTCTTTTTTTTTTTTTTAAGACATATATTTGAGAGACTGTGTGTGAGCGTGGGAGGTGGGGCAGAGGGAAAGGGAGAGAGTCGCAAGCAGACTCTGTGCTGAGTGTGGAGCACAACACAGGATTTGATCTCATGATGGGCGAGATAATAACTTGAGTCGCAACCAAGAGTCAGGCACTTAACTGATTGTGCCACCCAGGTACCCCTCACTTTTCCAGGTCTTTTTTTTTTTTTTTNCAAGTAGGCAGAGAGGCAAGCAGAGAGAGGAGGAAGCAGGCTCCCCGCTGAGCAGAGAGCCCGATGCGGGCCTCGATCCCAGGACCCTGAGATCATGACCTGAGCCGAAGGCAGAGGCTTTAACCCACTGAGCCACCCAGGCACCCACTTTTCCAGGTCTTAACTGTCACCAAGCAAAAGCATCTAGGGGACTCCTACACTCTGATAAAGGTCACATTAGGGTAAAACTTGATGGTGGTGACTATCTGAACTGTCTACAGGTTTCTATTATCTGGGACAATGGTAACCCACAGGGTCCAATCTAATGATGGAGAGACTACCTCTAGCCAAAAAACTAAATCAATGTACAAGAGTAACAGCAGTACTAGAATACTAGGATGATCTAATAACAATAAAACCAAGACATAAATAAATCACTGAATATGTAACTGTGTACTGCACAATTTATTAATTCATCAAGCATTTACAAGACACTTACTATGTACCAGGGACCAGGTCTAATGAAGGAAAATACTTGGTCTTTACACTTGAGAAGTTTACAGTCTACTGAAACAGTCAGTTAAAACAGTGCAAAAAGAGGCACCTAAGTGGCTCAGTTGCTAAGCATCCAACTTGATTTCAGCTTAGGTCATGATCTCATGGTCATGACATCTAAGCCCCACATCGGACTCTGCTCAGTGTGGACTGTGCATGAGATTCTCTCCCTCTACCCTGTGCCCGCAACCCCCCTCAAATAAAATCTTAAAAAAACCCAACCAACCAAACAAGCGACTAACAACCGTCAGTGCAAAAGCAGGACAAGTATTATATAGGAAGTGATGACTCAAGAAAGAAGATCATAAAACAAGCTCAGGTCTTTACATTTATCCTAGGGGCAATGGGGAACCATTAGATATGTTTTTCAGAAAAATCACTTACTCATATACTGAAAAATGGACCAGAAAGATAGGAAAGGAACAGACCAGACAGGAGGCTTACAATAATGAAGGTGATAGATGATGGGGATTCACACTAGCATAGCAGCAGTGAATGAAGAGAATTAGTTGAATTTAAATTATTTACCAGGTAAGTCTTACATGATTGGTGACTACATGTGGGCAGCAAGGTGAGAAAGGTCAAGCAAGGAGTCAAGGTAACTTCCAGAGATTTCTGGCTTAGAACTACGTTGAACAGGAAACTCCTAAGTGTGAGGGGATGAGGAAAGCATGATTCTCTCCATTTTAGGTATGTTGATTCCAAGGCCTGTGAGATTTTTAGTAGGAAATAGTACAAACAAGTCAGCTCTGAAGAGAACCAACCTACCAAAAAGTACCCCCCCTCAAAATGGTTTGGCACTTATCAGTTTAGAGATGGTGTAACTGAAGCCATAAGAATGGAGGAGCCATGGAGAAGGAGCAGAGCTAGATAAGCAGGGGGCCTAAGCTAGAGCCAGGCAGAACAAGACAAACACCTTAAAAAAAAGGAAAAAAAAAAAAAAAGACTACGATTGACAGAAAGCAGTGAAAAAAGTAAAAAGAGGAGAGAGTACATCACAGACACTAAGGGAGTATTTCAAGAGGCAGCAGCAATCAACAGTATCCGAAATTACCCAACTACTAAGTAAAATAAGGTCTGAAATGGGTCTGCTCCATCCATATAGAACTCACTGATAACCTTGATGAGAATGGTTTCAGAAGAATGATAAGGATATGGTTTAACATGCATACGCCATATATAAATGGGCTGATAAGTGCAGGGAGATGAAGTAAAGACAGTACTATAAGTAAGTATCTTAGAAATAGTTGGAAATGTTGAAAAGCTTTTCTCAACCAAATGAGATGCTTAAATGCTATTGGTGGAGGGAAAAAAAAGACACAGAAGAAATGAAGACAGGAATAAAGAATTTTAATATCACCATTTTCACCCCCAATCAACCAAAGGCAAACAGACAACCAGACACTGACATAATAACACTGCACTACCTATAAAATATTATTGCCACAAAATCAAATTTGAATCTGTTTAAGTCTCTGGCTCCAATTATCTATTTGCAAGAAGTACAAAGGGCAGAGGAGTACTTTAAAGACACCATGGGGATAAAACCAGCAATATCCAGACTGTGAGAAGCCTTATAAAATAAATGACCCAGTTTCTTCAAATAAATTTCAAGGAAAGGAAGAAGAAGAGCTGGAAAAGGAAACCTACAGATTGAAAGACACAAGTGACATCAACGACTGCAGTTTACGGATCTTATTTAGATCTGGATTTTAAAAAATTGTTTGAAAAATAAACCGCAAAATAAGTCAATGACCAAATATTTGGGGAAAATGAACACTGGATGGAGTTCTGATGATATTAAAGAATAATTGTGAATTTTCCAAGAATCATAATGGTATTGTGGTTATTTTTATTTTTTATTATTTAATTATTTTTAGAGAGCAAGCAAGCGCATGTGCGCAGGGGTGGGGGGGACAGAGGGAGAGGGAGACTCTAGGCTCCACATCCAGCTGGACATGGGGCTGTATCTCACAACCTGAGATCATGACCTGAGCTGAAATCAAGAGTCAGGCACTTACCCAACTGAGCCACTCAGGCGCCCCAATACTGCGGTTATTTTTAAGATTTTTAGAGGGGCGCATGGGTGGCTCAGTCGTTAAGTGTCTGCCTTAGGCTCAGGTCATGATCCCTGACCTGGAATCCTGGAGTCGAGCCCCACATCAGGCTTCCCACTCTGTGGGGAGCCTGCTTATCCCTCTGCTACTCCCCCTGCTTATGTTCCCTCTCACTGTGTCTCTGTCAAATAAATAAATAAAATCTTTAAAAGACTTTTAGAAATATACGACAAAAAAAATATCAGTAAAATGTTATGTCTGGGATATGCGTCAAAAAAATTTGCATGGTGGGGGGCCTAGCTTGCTCAGTTAGTGGACCAATGTAGCTCTTGATCTTAGGGTTGTGAGTTCAACCCCATTTTGGGTGTAAAGTTTACTTAAAAATAAAATCTTGGGGCTAAGAATCTAAGAATATAATGTACAGTATTTCTCAGATTTACTTTTTCGCCTGGTTAATATTTTAACATACAACAGCAAAATATAACATGACGACAGAAATAAATGGTTCTCCAACAGAGCAAAAGAGAGAGTTTAGAATATTTTGCAAAGAACACTGTATAACCAACAGTACAGATAAACCAGGCAATATTTTCATACCACTTGGTGAAGGAGTTCCTAATCTTTTTGGGGGGTCACTGGATTCCTTTGAAAAGTAATGAAAATCAAGATCTCTCCCCTCAAAGAAGCACATATAAACACAATATAGCATGCATTTCAAGGCGGTTTACAAATTCTTCCCAAGTCAACATAATGAATGAGAAGACTTAACATTTTTGAAATGTATTTTGGCGGTACTTCAATAATCCCTTCTAAGCTACTTGTATATATTACAAACATATTTCAAAGAAGAGTCTCATCTATTCATTTGCATGTCAATATCCAGACAGTCTTAAGAGATCAGATCTGTGTTGCCTAAGCACTAGAAACAGAAGCCTCAGTATGTTTTCTGGAATGCAGAATTCTTAACCATTCTACATTCTAATATTATACCTGTTTACCTGTTACACAAATGCAGCAGCTCTCCTAAACAACGTTTATTGCTTGGGTAAGTACCTCACCGAAGAAAGAGAAAGGGGAAAAGTAAAAAAGAAAAGATAAATAACAGAGCATTTAAAAATCTTATAAAACTGGATGGTGAGTGAATTATTAAATTTTTTCATTTCCAGTTTCCATGTGTTATCATAGGTTTCACACTTATCAAAACCTTTATAACATATTTCATTAATAATTTATTTTATACACTGGTTCCTGCTAACCATGAGTTTATGAAATAGGGAACATACAGAAAATAAAGGATGTGTGGAAAAAGAAAAACAACTAATTATATGGTAACAGTAGATATTAACAAATATAAAATGGAAATAATCAGATTTGTTATTAGATATAGACCTAAGAGTTTAGGAGAGAAACCAAAGACCTATACTATAGTAATTGGATAATTACTAATGACTCCTGTTCTCATGAAATTGTCACTTCCCAATGCGTTATTTAAAAAGGGTCAGCAATGAACAGACATTTCTGCAAAGAAGACATCCAAATGGCCAACAGACACATGAAAAACTGCTTAATATCACTCGGCATCAGGGAAATACAAATCAAAACCACAATGAGATACCACCTCACACCAGTCAGAATGGCTAAAAGTAACAAGTCAGGAAACGACAGCTGTTGATGAGGATGCAAAGAAAGGGGAACCCTCCTACACTGTTGGTGGGAATGCAAGCTGGTGTAGCCACTCGGGAAAACAGTATGGAGGTTCCTCAAAAAGTTGAAAACAGAGCTACCCTATGACCCAGTAACTGCACTATAGGGTATTTACCCCAAAGATACACATGTAGTGATCAAAAGGGGCACGTGTACCCCAATGTTTACAGCAGCAATATCCACAATAGCCAAACCATGCAAAGAGCCTAGATGTCCGTCGACAGATGAATGGATAAAGAATGGAATATTACACAGCCAACAAAAATGAAATCTTGCCATCTGCAACGACAGGGATGGAACCAGAGGGTATTATGCTAACCAAAATAAGCCAATCAGAGAAAGACAATTATCATATGATCTCACTGATATGAGGAATTTGAGAAACAAGACAGAGGATCATAGGGAAAGGGAGGGGGGAAATGAAACAAGATGAAACCAGAGAGGGAAACAAACCCTAAGAGACTCTATTTCAGGAAACAAACTGAGGCTGCTGGAGTGGAAGGGGGGTGGGAAGGATGGGGTGGCTGGGTGATGGACACTGGGGAGGGTATGTGCTACGGTGAACACTGTGAATTATGTTAAGACTCATGAGTTACAGGGCCCCTGGGTGGCTCAGTGGGTTAAAACCTCTGCTTTCGGCTCAGGTCATGATCTCAGCGTCCTGGGATTGAGGCCCACGTCGGGCTCCCTGCTCAGGAGGGAGCCTGCTTCCTCCTCTCCCTGTCTCTCTGCCTGCCTCTCTGCCTACTTGTAATCTCTCTCTCTGTGTCAAATAAGTAAATAAAATCTTAAAAAAAAAGACTCATGAGTTACAGACCTGTACCCCTGAAATAAATAATACATTATATGTTAATAAAAAAACAAACAAAAATAAACAGGGTAATACATATTACCTCTCCCACCAGTTTTGAACTTTAAATGTATTTTAAAAATCACAGCTTATGTACGATGAATACCTGCAATGAACCTGGGACATGATTTCTTATCCATGTTCTTGTTCACTTAATTTTTTATACTTTTTTTAGTAAGGCTAACAAAGATGTGTATGAACTGGGTAGGGTCACATGACTGATGTTCCGTAAATTTTGAGAAATGAAAACAGAAGCAATCATCTCCCAAAACATGGTCTTTCCCCTGGAAATGTTTTTTTCATCTGTGCCATCGGCTTTTCCCCTTGCTTTCTCTGAACTGTTTGCACCATCCAAATCATTCTCATCTTTGTACAACTAACCTATGAGAACATACATATTTGGGGCGCCTGGGTGGCTCAGCTAACTTTGGCGTGGGTTATGATCTCAGGGTCCTGGGACGGAGGCCCACATTGGGCTCCCCGCTCAGCAAGGAGTTTGCTGCTTCTTCTCCCTCTGCCCTTTCCCCCAGCTCATATGCACCTTCCTCCCTCAAATAAAGAAAATCTTAGGGCACCTGGGTGGTTCAGTGGGTTAAAGCCGCTGCCTTCGACTCGGGTCATGATCTCAGGGTCCTGGGATCGAGGCCCGCATCGGGCTCCCTGCTCAGCGGGGAGCCTGCTTCCTCCTCTCTCCTCTCTCTCTGCCTGCCTCTGCCTACTTGTGATCTCTCTCTCTCTGTCAAATAAATAAAGAAAATCTTTAAAAAAAAAAAGAAAAAGAAAATCTTAAAACACGCACACACGCACGCGCGCGTTCTGATTTACAGAGTCCCATGGTATGGGACAAAAAAAGGGAACATCTCTCCTTTAAATAATTAGTGGTGGGTAGGGGGGCCTGGATGGCTCAGTAGTCGGTTAAGCGGCTGCCTTCAGCCCAGGGTCCTGGGATCGAGCCCTGCGTCGGGCTCCCTGCTCAGCAAAGAACCTGCTTCTCCCTCTCCCTCTGCCTGCAGATCTGCCTACTTGTGCTATCTGTCAAATAAATAAATAAAATCTTAAAAAAATAAAAATTAGTGGTGGGTATTTTGGGTGTTCCTGAGAATTCTTTAGCACTTTATCAAGACGATGCTCCTTAACATGACATCAGACCAATACAAGGTTATAGGTATATCTAAGCTCTCATATTTGACTCTGAGTATTATTCTAGGTAAAAATATTTAAAACTACATTAATGCTATGCTGCAATGCAGTCAAATAATGAAAAAAAAATAAGTAAACTTACCTATGAAGTCAATGAACTGAATATGCTGAAAAATACACCAGTATATAGTTTAAATCCATGAGATTACCTAGGACAACAAAGTACTTCCTAAGAGTAACTTAATTTCCTTAATTCAATCTTTATGATCTCCTCACTTTTCCATCTACAGCTATGTTTCTAGAGTTCTGAAATCATTTTCTAATAAAAATTAAGATGGCAAAATTACCCAAACTATTATTGTCCTTTGCAGTATGCAAAGTGCTCTGTGTGAACGATTAAGTATGAGAAAAGTTTTCTCCCATGCCCACAATTTGAAAATGTTAGATCACTGAAAGTTTTTAATCAAATACCTAGGCTTCAATGTACACTTGTTCTTACTCTCCTCCAGTTTGGAGGTCCATGATTCATTGGGACTTGCTGTTGGCAGACAGTAACAAGACCAAAAAAACCAGATTGATCCATCATTGAGAGATAGACTAAGCTCAAGTACAGTTCCCTGAAAAAGTAAAATTCTTCCAACAGTTACACCATCTCCTCACTTCCTATTAGTTATAGTCAACAACATCTCATTTTGCAAGATTTAAGTCACTCATCAAATAAATATTTGGGTCCATATAAAAATATTTTGCATTTTTCCATGAGCCTTGGGCCAAGGATTAAGATACCACATTTTCACAGAGAATTATTCCTACCAATCTCAAGTCTAGTAACTAATATTAAAGGCAAGTGTTGTAAATAAATGCTCCATAGCTAGATTATGAATCTGAAGAAACAAAGCAGAAAGTTTTGGGGCTTTGAAACTGAACAGACATAGATTTAAGTAACACAATAAAAATCATATCTAGATGTCCATTTTTTCTTTTAGAATCAATCTTTTTGGCCTTTGTCTTTTGCCTATCACCAAAACCATGCTGTAAGATGGTTCTATTATTCTTCCAATGATGGTTAATTTTATGTGTCAACGTGGCCAGGCCAGAGTAGCCAGATATTTTGTCAAACACTTGTTCAGATATTGCTATAAAGGTATTTTTTAGATGAGGTTAACATTTAAATCAGTTGACAGTGAGTAAAGTAGATTATCCCCAGCCCCATACCCTATAATGTAGATGGGTTTCAGCCAATCAACTAAAGGCCATGAAAGAGCTTTGCGCAGTGGCAGTATCGTAGCCAATGAGGTTTATTCGAGGCGCGATTATTGCTAATTGAAGGCCATGAAAGAAAAGACTTACATAAGCCCTGAGGAAGAGGGAATTTTGATAGCCGAATATCTCTGGACTCTAGCTGCAACTTAACTCTTCCCAGGATCTCCAACCAGGCAGCCCACCCTGAATTTTGGACTTACCAACCTTTACAATCATGTGAATCCATTACTTAAAATCTAACCCACCCGTAAGTAAGAGAGAGAGAGAGAGACTGTTACTTTTTTAAAATATATATACATACGTTCTATTGGTTCTATTATTTTAAGTTCTGTTATAATAATACAGCCTTATTACTATAGCCTTAGCATGTCAATAAACTCTACTGGAATAAATACTCTTCACCCCTCATAGTGCTTAAACGCTACTCCCTGGATACCCTCCAGGCAAATTAATGCCTTCAAGGGTTATCAAATGTAAAAAACTGCTTCCAACCTACAAGAAACAAGAAAGAGATCCTCAACAAGGGCTACTAACATGCAAAACAGGTAACTAAGAACTCACCATACCCACTATTTTCATAACTCTCTCCACTAAGTTTTTGATATTCACTACTATTACAATTTATAACCACCATCTCATTACTACTGATCTTTCCTCTCTTCCTATTTTTTTCTCCTTGTTTCTTGGCCTGTCTATCTCATCATTTCTTGGCTCTCCCTTTACCCAGACATTAATCAGCATGCATCCACACAATCCCATGGCACACCCATCAAACATGTTAGATATAATCATCATCCCAGCAGTGTTTACTTGATGGGTGCTCAAACACTGCTTCTTCATTGATTAAAAAATAAAGTTTCCAGGGTGCCTGGGTGACTCAGTGGGTTAGGCCTCTGCCTGTGGCTCAGGTCATGATCTGCTTGGCAGAGGGCCTGGTTCCCCCTCTCTCTCTCTGCCTGCCTATCTGCCTACTTGTGATCTCTCTGTCAAATAAATAAATAAAAATTAAAAAAAAATAAACTTTCCTCCTCTTCTTTGACTTAAGGCATGAAGCCATTTTTTTAAAAGATTTTATTTTTTGAGAGACAGAGAGAGACAGTGAGAGAGGGAACACAAGCAGATGAACACAGATGCAAAAATCCTCAACAAACTACTAGCCAATAGGATCCAACAGCACATTAAAAGGATTATTCACCATGACCAAGGGGGATTTATTCCCAGGTTGCAAGGTTGGTTTAACATTCATAAAACAATCGATGTGATATAAGACATTAATAAAAGAAAGAACAAGAACCATATGATCCTCTCAATAGATGCTGAAAAAGCATTTGACAAAGTACAGCACCCTTTCTTGATCAAAACTCTTCACAGTGTAGGCATAGAGGGTACATACCTCAATATCATCAAAGCCATCTACGAAAAACCCACAGCGAATATCATTCTCAATGGAGAAAAACTGAGAGCTTTTCCCCTAAAGTNGCTGCTAAAGAACACGGCAGGGCCGTCCACTATCACCACTGCTATTCAACATAGTACTAGAAGTCCTAGCCTCAGCAATCAGACAACAAAAAGAAATAAAAGGCATCCAAATCGGCAAGGAAGAGGTCAAACTCTCACTCTTTGCAGATGATATGATACTTTATGTGGAAAACCCAAAGGACTCCACTCCAAAACTGCTAGCACTCATACAGGAATTCAGTCAAGTGTCAGGATATAAAATCAATGCACAGAAATCAGTTGCATTTCTATAAGCCAACAACAAAACAGAAGAAAGAGAATTTAAACAGTCAATCCCGTTTACAATTGCACTCAAAACCATAAGACACCTAGGAATAAACCTAACCAAAGAGGCAAAGAATCTGTACTCCAGAAAACTATAAAGTACTCATGAAAGAAATTGATGAAGACACAAAGTGGTGGAAAAACATTCCATGCTCATGGATTGGAAGAACAAATATTGTGAAAATGTCTATGCTACCTAGAGCAATCTACACATTTAATGCAATCCCCATCAAAATACCAGCAATTTATTTCAAAGAAATGGAACAAATAATCCTAAAATTTATATGGAACCAGAAAAGACNCGGAACCAAAAAAGACCCCAAATAGCCAGAGGAATGTTGAAAAAGAAAACAAAAGTCGGTGGCATCACAATCCCAGACTTTAAGCTCTATTACAAAGCTGTTATCATCAAGACAGTATAGTACTGGCTTAAAAACAGACACATAGATCAGTGGAACAGAACAGAGAGTCCAGAAATGGACCCTCAACTCTATGGTCAACTAATCTTCGACAAAGCAGGAAAGAATGTCCAGTGGGAAAAAGACAGTCTCTTCAACAAATGGTGTTGGGAAAACTGGTCAGCCACATGCAGAA
>LNAC01000022.1:10585499-10663946 GCA_002007465.1 Ailurus styani | reverse complement strand
GGATCGAGCCCCGCATCAGGCTCCATGCTCAGCAGGGAGCCTGCTTCCTCCGCTCTCTCTGCCTGCCTCTCTACCTATTTGTGATCTCTCTCTGTGTCAAATAAATAAAATCTTAAAAAAATTAAATTAAATTAACAAGTCAGGAAATGACAGATGTTCGTTAGGATGGGGAGAAAGGGGAACCCTCCCACACTGTTGGTGGGAATGCAAGCTGGTGCAGCCACTCTGGAAAACAGTATGGAGGTTCCTCAAAAAATTGAAAATAGAGCTACCCTACGACCCAGCAATCACACTATTGGGTATTTACCCTAAAGATACAAAGGTAGTGATCCTCAGGGGCACATACACCCGAATGTTTATAGCACCAATGTCCACAAAAGCCAAACTATGGAAAGAACCTAGATGTCCATCAACATATGAATGGATAAAGAAGATGTGATATATATATACAATGGAATACTATGCAGCCATCAAAAGAAATGAAATCTTGCCGTTTGCAACGACGTGGATGGAACTAGAGGGTATTATGCTAAGCGAAACAAGTCAATCAGAGGAAGACAATTATATGATCTCTCTGATATGAGGAACTTGAGGGACAGGGCGGGGAGTCGTGGGGGGTAGAGAGAGAAAAATAATGAAACCAGATGGGATCGGGAAGGAGACAAACCATAAGAGACTCTTAATCTCACGCAACAAACTGAGGGTTCCTGGGGGTGGGAGGGTAGGGATAGGGTGGATGGGTTATGGACATTGGGGAGGGTTTGTGCTATGTGAGTGCTGTGAAAGGTGTAAGCCTGATGATTCACAGACCTGTACCCCTGGGGCAAATAATAAATAAATAAATAAATAAATAAATAAATAAATAAATGGAAAATCTTTCACTGTTGAGGGAGAAAAAGCATTCAATAATGATTCACTATTTTTTCCTTGAAGCTAACTTCTTAGGTCTCCTTCCCAAAAATCTAAAGTATCTATCTGCAATTTATTAATAGCACTAGTCCCATTAACTGCAATTTCATGCAAAACACAAAACAAAACAAAATATCTTACCTACCTACTAAGACCTCAGAGGAGGACATAAAGATTCTTAATTTCCAACATACTAATGCAATTCCATTTAGGAAGGACATGCCTGTCAATGTACCATTTCATGATAACCAAGGTATAGCTTGTAAATTCAGGTTTAGAGTACTTTTATCTTTAATCAATTTAATTTGCCAAAGAATGTTAGTGATTCTCATCCTGGCCTGGTCCAGACTAATACTAAAATGTGACTCAAAGAATGTAAGAAAAAGGGCACCTGGGTGGCTCAGTGGGTTAAAGCCTCTGCCTTCGGCTCAGGTCATGATCTCAGGTCCCGGGATGGAGGCCCGCATCGGGCTCTCTGCTCAGCAGGGAGCCTGCTTCCTCCTCTCTCTCTGCCTACTTGTAATCTCTCTCTGTCATATAAATAAATAAAATCTTTAAAAAAAAAAAAAAGAATGTAAGAAAAAGCTACCTAGAACATAGGTGAGGCCATTATCTCCAGAAAGGTATAATGAGGCAGCATTCCGTACATCCAAGTCTTCATTATTAAAATGTTTTATTTTGGGTACACTCCCCTTACCATGTTTTGCAATTTTCCTTTCCCCTTCAAGATTCAGCCTGAGGGATGCCTGGGTGACTCAGTTGTTAAGCATCTGCCTTCAGCTCAGGTCATGATCCCAGGGTCTTGAGATCGAGCCCCACATCGGGCTCCCTGTTCAGCGGGGAGCCTGTTTCTCCCTCTCCTACTCCCCCTGCTTGAACTCCCTCTCCCTGTATCTCTCTTTGTCAAATAAATAAATAAAATATTTAAAAAAAAAAAAGATTCAGCTTGAAAGCAGTCTAACATTACCTCTGTGAAGCGCACCCTGCCTAGCCCACTCCCCTTGGCAGAGGTAGGTTCCCTCTTTTTTAGTCTCCCTGTATCATGCATATATAATCCTAATAACCATTTACTGCCATTACATGCTAGGCTTCTTTTTTTTTAACACACACATATATACATATTTATATATATATATATTTTTTAAGATTTTATTTATTTATTTGACACAGAGAGAGAGATTACAAGTAGGCAGAGAGGCAGGCAGAGAGACAGGGAGAGGAGGAAGCAGGCTCCCTGCTGAGCAGAGAGCCCGATTCGGGCCTCGATCCCAGGACGCTGAGATCATGACCTGAGCCGAAAGCAGAGGCTTTAACCCACTGAGCCACCCAGGCACCCTATATTTATATTTTTAAAGATTTTATTTATTTTGATAGAGATATAGTGAGATATGGAACACAAGCAGGGGTAGCGGGAGAGGGTGAACAAGCTTCCTGCAGAACAGGAAGCCCTATGCAGGGCATGATCCCAGGACTCTGGGATCAAGACCTGAGCTTAAGGCAGATGCTTAACTACTGAGCCACCCAGGCGCCCCCATTCTTGACTTCTTTACTGCAATGTTTAATTCTCACAATCCCCAGCAAAGAAACTAATATTCTCATTTAACAGATGAAGAAGTCATGTATCCAAGGTCAAACAGCTGGATATTGGCAGGGCCAGGATTCAAAGCAGGTTTGCTTTTGACTCCCACACCAATGGTTTCAAACAGCAGGAATGTGAACAGAGAGGAGGTCAAGTAGGCAAGCCTCTCTTTTTATCTCTTATATATTGAGTTTCTGCGTACGAATTTTTTTGGGGAAAGTTTCCACTCTTAAGATAAATTTGAGAAGTATCTGGGTGGCTCAGTCTGACTCTTGATTTCAGTTCAGGTCATGACCTTGGGGTCCTGGGATTGAGCCCTGCTTCAGGCTCCATGCTCAGTAGGGAGTTTGCTGTTCTCTCCCTCTGTCCCTTTCCCACTGCCTTCTCACACGCCCTCTCTCAAATAAATAAATCTTCAAAAAAAAAAAGATAAATTTTAAAAATCACTAATACTACCTTGTGCTGCACATTCTTGTAAGTAACTAAATACACGGCATCTCTAGTACCACACTGACCTTCTTAGGGGCAAACACTGAACTGAATTTCTTTGCCTCTAGAACCAGGCATAAGGTCTTGGCACTCAATAAATGTTTGTAGGGAATCCAGCTTTCATAGCAAAACTCTCCAAATTAATTAACTATACTTCCACAGTTACAGACAATTATAAAATAACTTATAATTGCATGGCAATTTATACTTAATGAAATTCTTTCATATATGNAGCTTGAAAGCAGTCTAACATTACCTCTGTGAAGCGCACCCTGCCTAGCCCACTCCCCTTGGCAGAGGTAGGTTCCCTCTTTTTTAGTCTCCCTGTATCATGCATATATAATCCTAATAACCATTTACTGCCATTACATGCTAGGCTTCTTTTTTTTTAACACACACATATATACATATTTATATATATATATTNGTGTGTATATATATATATATATATACACACACACACACACATATATTTATTTATTCTTCTTAAAAAAAAAAAAAAAAGAAACCAGGGCGCCTGAGTGGCTCAGTGGGTTAAAGCCTCTGCCTTTGGCTCAGGTCATGATCTCAGGGTCCTGGGATGGAGGCCTGCATCCGGCTCCCTGCTTAGCAGGGAGCCTGCTTCCTCCTCTCCCTCTCGGCCTGCCTCTCTGCCTACTTGTAACCTCTCTCTCTCTGTCAAATAAATAAATAAAATCTTAAAAAAAAAAAACCAAGCTGAACTTTTAAAAATGTTTTCCAAAATGGCGCATTTATTCAATATCCAAGGCTTTATTTTAATAAAACATCAATTACACAACAACTGCCAAACAGTACTGGCAAAATTTACTAGCCGTGTTTTATTTTTAATTGCCATACCAAAATACTCTTAGGGTTAAACCATATTAAATTGCCAGGACTGGCAATTACACAGCTTCAACCTAATACTTATCAATGCTATTTAAAGAGCACTAGAGGGCGCCTGGGTGGCTCAGTGGGTTAAAGCCTCTGCTTTCAGCTCAGGTCATGATCTCAGGGTCCTGGGATCGAGGCCCGCATCGGGCTCCCTGCTCGGCGGGGAGCCTGCTTCCCCCTCTCTCTCTCTGCCTGCCTCTCTGCCTCCTTGTGATCTTTCTCCCACTGTGAAATAAATAAATAAAATCTTTAAAAAAAAAAAAAATAAAGAGCACTAGAAAGTTCTCAGCGGCTAGCATAAATAGCAGAATTTGAGGATTTATTTACAATTTTAACCAAAAAAATTAAGCAAACAGAGTAACTCCCTCCTCTGTGATTTCATACTTGTTTGTATATACACAATTTAACAATTCTCACACTACACTCTAATTATCTGCCTTGATAGCTCAACAACACTCCTCTAAGGCTTCCAACCCTGACATATTCCTCATTGTTTATCTCTATCAAATATCATGGTAATTCTTTAAAAAAAAAATCATGGTAATTAACACACAACTGGTACTTAGTTAAGTGTTCCTAAATGACTTCTACAGGCATCATAGTAAAACAGAGATAAAAATCTACTATGTCCAGGGCACCTGGGTGGCTCAGTGTGTTGAGCCGCTGCCTTCCAATCAGGTCATGATCTCAGGGTCCTGGGATCGAGCTCTCTGCTCAGTGGGGAGCCTGCTTCCCCCTCTCCCTCTGCCTGCCTCTCTGCCTACTTGTGATCCCTCTCTCTTTGCCAAATAAATAAAGAAAATCTTTTAAAAAAATCTACTACGTCCTCAGAACTAAAGATGCACTGTATCACTTTCAACGCTTTTAAAATTCCAAAAAATTCAAATTCTGAAATGTAGGTAAAAATCAAAGTCCAGCTCCCCGGGCTGGCCTCAATATAATTTTTTTCTTTTTAAAGACTGAACACTGATTATACTACAAATTTAAAATTGAAGACCTTTTTACATTCTAACATGCATATTACTTTTCTTTTTTTTTCTTTTTTTTTTTTAATTTTATTTTTATTATTTGCCCAAGGGGTACAGGTCTGTGAATCATCAGGCTTACATCTTTCACAGCATTCACCAAAGCACAAACCCTCCCCAATGTCCATAACCCATCCACCCTATCCCTACCCTCCCACCCCCCAGTAACCCTCAGTTTGTTTTATGAGATTAGAAGTCTCTTATGGTTTGTCTCCTTCCCCATCCCATCTTGTTTCATTATTTTTCCCTCCCTACCCCCCACAACCCCCCACCCTGCCCCTCAAGTTCCTCATATCAGAGAGATCATATGATAATTGTCTTTCTCTGATTGACTTATTTCGCTCAGCATAATACCCTCCAGTTCCATCCATGTCGTTGCGAATGGCAAGATTTCGTTTCTTTTGATAGCTGCATAATATTCCATTGTATATATATACCACATCTTCTTTATCCATTCATCTGTTGATGGACATCTAGGTTCTTTCCATAGTTTGGCTATTGTGGACATTGCTGCTATAAACATTCGGGTGCACGTGCCCCTGAGGAACACTACCTTTGTGTCTTTAGGATAAATACCCAGTAGTGCGATTGCTGGGTCGTAGGGTAGCTCCATTTTCAACTTTTTGAGGAATCTCCATACTGTTTTCCAGAGTGGCTGCACCAGTTTGCATTCCCACCAACAGTGTAGGAGGGTTCCCCTTTCTCCGCAACCTCGCCAACATCTGTCATTTCCTGACTTGTTGATTTTAGCCATTCTGACTGGTGTAAGGTGGTATCTCGCTGTGGTTTTAATTTGTATTTCTCTGATGCCGAGTGATGTTGAGCACTTTCTCATGTGTCTGTTGGCCATTTGGATGTCTTCTTTGGAGAAATGTCTGTTCATGTCTTCTGCCCATTTCTTGACTGGGTTATTTGTTTTATGGGTGTTGAGTTTGAGAAGCTCTTTATAGATTTTGGATACTAGCCCTTTATCTGATATGTCATTTGCAAATATCTTCTCCCATTCTGTCAGTTGTCTTTTGGTTTTGTTGACTGTTTCCTTTGCTGTGCAAAAGCTTTTAATCTTGATGAAGTCCCAATAGTTCATTTTTGCCCTTGCTTCCCTTGCCTTTGGTGAGGTTCCTAGGAAGAAGTTGCTGCGGTTGAGGTCGAAGAGGTTGCTGCCTGTGTTCTCCTCGAGGATTTTGATGGATTCCTTTCTCACATTGAGGTCTTTTATCCATTTTGAGTCTATTTTTGTGTGTGGTGTCAGGAAATGATCCAGTTTCATTTTTCTGCATGTGGCTGACCAGTTTTCCCAACACCATTTGTTGAAGAGACTGTCTTTTTCCCACTGGACATTCTTTCCTGCTTTGTCGAAGATTAGTTGACCATAGAGTTGAGGGTCCATTTTTGGGTTCTCTATTCTGTTCCACTGGTCTATGTGTCTGTTTTTGTGCCAGTACCATACTGTCTTGATGATGACGGCTTTGTAATAGAGCTTGAAATCTGGAATTGTGATGCCGCCAACTTTGCTTTTTTTTTTCAACATTCCTTTGGCTATTCGGGGTCTTTTCTGGTTCCATATAAATTTTAGGATTATTTGTTCCATTTCTTTGAAATAAATTGCTGGTATTTTGATGGGGATTGCATTAAATGTGTAGATTGCTCTAGGTAGCATAGACATTTTCACAATATTTATTCTACCCATCCATGAGCATGGAATGTTTTTCCACTTCTTTGTGTCTTCCTCAATTTCTTTCATGAGTACTTTATAGTTTTCTGAATACAGATTCTTTGCCTCTTTGGTTAGGTTTATTCCTAGGTATCTTATGGTTTTGGGTGCAATTGTAAATGGGATTGACTCTTTAATTTCTCTTTCTTCTGTTTTGTTGTTGGTATATAGAAATGCAACTGATTTCTGTGCATTGATTTTATATCCTGACACTTGACTGAATTCCTGTATGAGTGCTAGCAGTTTTGGAGTGGAGTCCTTTGGGTTTTCCACATAAAGTATCATATCATCTGCAAAGAGTGAGAGTTTGACCTCTTCCTTGCCGATTTGGATGCCTTTTATTTCTTTTTGTTGTCTGATTGCTGAGGCTAGGACTTCTAGTACTATGTTGAATAGCAGTGGTGATAGTGGACAGCCTTGCCGTGTTCCTGACTTTAGGGGAAAAGCTCTCAGTTTTTCTCCATTGAGAATGATATTCGCTGTGGGTTTTTCGTAGATGGCTTTGATGATATTGAGGTATGTACCCTCTAAAACATGCATATTACTTTTCTGGTTTCTGCTTACAAATGTTACATTTTGGGGAGACAATTCAGCAAACATAGCTACAACAGCCTTGCAAGTCTAATGTTTTAAGTTAAAAGTAAGTCACACACACACAAATCCAATGCTGTAACGAAGAAAAATGTTTCCTAATGCTTTCCAATCACACAAATAATAGAAGATATACTGTTCTTTCTTTTTTTTTTTTTTTTTTTTTTTTTTTTNCAATCACACAAATAATAGAAGATATACTGTTCTTTCTTTTCTTAAGATTTTATATATTTATTTGAGAGAGAGAGCAAGAGAGAGCAAGAGGAGAGGGAGAAGCAGAGTAGCCTGATGTGGGACTCCATGCCAGGACCCGGGGATCATGACCCCAACGAAAGGCAGACACTTAACTGACTGAGCCACACAGGTGCCCGGAAGATACACTGTTCTATGTGCCTTTTTTTTTTTTTTTAAGCATAAGGTTTGGTGAAGACAAATGAAGAAAGCCAATTATGACAATGCAGAAATCACTACAATTCTTAAGCAAGGGAGTAATGTACTAAAATTAGTATTTCATGGTGATTGTTTTGGAGAAACAAGCAAGGGAAAGCTGGAAGTAGAAGATGACAGATGCCTGGACTGGGATGGAGCGATGGGAATGATTTGAAAAAGGAGCTTTTATGGTCAAACTGCAATTAAGCAAAAGTGGATTTTTAAAAAAAAATCTTTTTTTTGGGGGGGGGGGACATAGTCCACTACTTGCTCTTGGTCTTGAAGATGACCTTCTCTAGTCCTAAAGACAGATCCCCTGTTTACATCCAAGGACAAATGACCTGGTTATTATGACAACACAACTGGAACACCCACGGTGTCTCTCAACTGACTGATTTCTTCTAGTTTACTATTATCCATAGCAGTATTTGCTCCACTAAAACAGGTAAGTGAGAACTATACTCTTGGTGTCAATTATCCAGTTTGTTTACTGAGGATCTTCCAGGTACCCAGTATTCAAACTCAACAATACAGATCTGTGTCCCATGTAGCTCAGCACATAGGAAAGTTACTTATGACATAAAAGCAATGTTAAGAAACAGTTCCTGTCCATAAAAAACTTACATATGTTGAGTATAATTGGAAGATGTGAGCTATACACATCTTTTCATTCATTCATTGATTATTAAGCTAGGCTCTGTGCTATGAGGTTTTAAGATTAAAAATGATTAAAATGCAATCTATCCCTAAATTAATGTACAATCTAGTTTAAAAGTAAGGTGGGAAGGAGGGGAAGGACAGGAAAGAAGACAACGAGACTACAGCGTGAGATGAAGACTAAGTCAGCTTTATAAATTAAAAGATTAAAAAAACGGAAATGATTAGAAAATTTTTGAGGCAGGTTTTGGAAGAAGGAAAAATATATTGAATAAAACATCACAATAAAGTTTCCAAATTCAAAATTATTTTAAGGAGTTGTTAAATACAGGATTGCTGAAAAGCTGAGGCTAAAGATGACAAACCAAGAAATAAAAGAAGTCATCAGAAAACAGGTTTTGACTCTGAATTCAAAAGATTCGTAGTTTTAGTTCGGATGAAGAAAAAAAAATCTTATTTTTAAGGGGCAGAGCCATATATTAGTATGTTTCTTGAGGGCAGAGACATATCTATTACAGACATAAATAAAAACCAGTACCTCCTTACATTTAATCTACGCTAAAAACTATCATGAATCCTGATCCATAGGAGTGGTCTTTTGCTGAGGCAAGTTCTAGCAGCATAAGACAGTGTTGTGTATTGGCCCTTTTTCTCTTTTAAGTCTATTTCTTTTTTTTTTTAAAGATTTTATTTATTTATTTGACAGAGAGAGACACAGCGAAAGAGGGATTACAAGCAAGAGGAGTGGGAGAGGGAGAAGCAGGTTTCCTGCCAAGCAGTGAACCCAACGTGGGGCTCGATTCCAGGACCCCGGGATCATGACCTGAGCCAAAGGCAGACGCTTAACAACTGAGCCACCCAGGCGCCCCTTTTAAGTCTACTTCTTAATGATTTTACCATCTGGGGATACTCTGGAAAAATACTGCTCTGTGTACCTGCAAACAAGAGAGTCATGAAGCAGATTTAAATTTTTTTCTAAGAGGGGCGCCCGGGTGGCTCAGTTGGTTGGGCAACTGCCTTCGGCTCAGGTCATGATCTCGGAGTCCCGCAATGGAGTCCTGCAATCGAGTCCCACATTGGGCTCCCAGCTCCATGGGAAGTCTGCTTCTTTCTCTGACCTTCTCCCCTCTCATGCTCTCTTTCAAATAAATAAATAAAATCTTTAAAAAATTTTTTTTCTAAGAGAAATCTTCTACTACCACTCGCACAAATTCTATCTGGGTAAACTAGGTTTTCACAAAAATATTTAAATCCTACATATAAATGGTCTGCATCTGCACTTTAGGTACTTTCCAAAGAGATCGATATTAATATGAATGGAAAACTGGGTTGAATTTGCAACGACATGGATGGAACTGGAGGGTATTATGCTGAGCGAAATAAGTCAATCAGAGAAAGACAATTATCATATGATCTCTCTGATATGAGGAACTTGAGGGGCAGGGTGGGGGGTTGTGGGGGGTAGGGAGGGAAAAATAATGAAACAAGATGGGATGGGGAAGGAGACAAACCATAAGAGACTTCTAATCTCATAAAACAAACTGAGGGTTACTGGGGGGTGGGAGGGTAGGGATAGGGTGGATGGGTTATGGACATTGGGGAGGGTTTGTGCTTTGGTGAATGCTGTGAAAGATGTAAGCCTGATGATTCACAGACCTGTACCCCTTGGGCAAATAATAAAAATAAAATTTAAAAAAAAAAAACTGGGTTGAGAGAAATTATATCCATTGGTCAGACAACAAAGGACAATCTACATACTTTTTCAGAATGCCTCTCCCATGATGTGGTCGATCTTTCTATATTAAATGTTATTAAATACTAGACATCCATCTACCTTAGAGATGTTGATAAGGGTAATGAAAATAGTACATAATCCCCATTATGAAGACCTCCATGAAAAATTCTAATCTGATAGTGGTTACTTATCTTTCTGAATTAACTAGTTTACTTTTATCGTAAGAACATTACGAAAATAACATTCTGTTAGCTCACAGAACGCTACGAGTTAAATTTGTACTCTGCCTATAGCAAGTACGTTGTAATATACCTTTTTGGCCTAGATTCTGATTACATTTTATGCTTACCCTTTATTTGTTTCTTCTTTCTCTTCGCTTTTTAAAGATTTTATTTATTGATTTGACAAAGAGATAGAGCCAGAGAACCCAAGCAGGGGGAATGGCAGAGGGAGAGGGAGAAGCAGGCTCCCCACTGAGCGGGGGTGGGAGGGCCTCCATCCCAGGCCACTGGGATCATGACCTGAGCTAAAGGCAGATGCTCAACCCATTGAGCCACCCAGTCACCCCTTTCTCTTCACTTTTAACCTATGGTATTTTGTAGTGTGTGCATCTTTATAAACTGCCTTAAATAAAGGGTTACAAATCAAATACAGGCTAAATAGGTAAAACTATGAATCACCTAGAAAAGAGACAACAGTGGTAGAAATGGGTTTTTGGTGTTTTTTTTTTTTTTTTTAAGATTTTAGAGTCAGACACTTAGCAGACTAAGCCAACCAGGAACCCCTAGAACTGGGTTTTTATTTTATTTTTTTTTTTTTAAGATTTTTTTTTTATTCATTTGACACAAAGAGAGAGATTACAACTAGGCAGAGAGGCAGGCAGAGAAAGAGGAGGAGGAAGCAGGCTCCCTGCCAAGCAGAGAGCCCGATGTGGGCTCGATCCCAGGACCCTGGGATCATGACCTGAGCCGAAGGCAGCGGCTTTAACCCACTGAGCCACCCAGGCGCCCTAGAACTGGGTTTTTAATATAAGTTCAATTAAAAATAAAATGATCAGAAAAACCATGACTGCAATCCAAACCCTGGACTACCTGGGGCACCTGGCTGGCTCATCAGTGGAGCATGTTGGAATGTGCAACACAGTCTCAGCATTGTGGGTTCGAGCCCTGTGCTGGGTGTAGACATAACTTAAAAAAAAGAAAAGAAAAGAAAAGAAAATCTTAAAAAAGAAAGAAAAGAAAAGAAAAAGAAAACCCTGGGCCATCCATCCACTTGTAGTCTCTGGATAAAGTACTTAATAAATACACAGTGCTAAAAGGTAGGATGGTTGAGGAGATTAAACCAGTTCTCAACCCCTCTGCTTAAAACCTTTCTAGAACAAGGGTATACATAACAGCTTTAAAAAAAGGTGAATATCTTGCATCGCACAGAACTTCATGAATCAAAACTGTCTTAATATCTTTTTGGTTTTTTTTGTTTTGTTTTGTTTTGTTTTTTTTTTTTTTTTTTTTTTTTTTTTTTTTTTTTTTTTTTTTTTTTTTTTTTTTTTTAAAGATTTTATTTATTTATTTGACACAGAGAGAGAGATTACAAGTAGGCAGAGAGGCAGGCAGAGAGACAGGGAGAGGAGGAAGCAGGCTCCCCGCTGAGCAGAGAGCCCGATGCGGGCCTCGATCCCAGGACGCTGAGATCATGACCTGAGCCGAAAGCAGAGGCCCTAACCCACTGAGCCACCCAGGCGCCCTTAATATCTTTTTGATCTTCAACTGCACTGTATCCTCACAGCTACTTATACAAAAATGCAGAGATTGCAAACATATGTCTACAGAGAACAATGCAGGTAATATAAATGAGCAAAGCAGGCAAGGTTGTAATCTTTCCATATAAGACTCATTTTGTTTGCATATTAATCATATTACAATATTCTTCACTTCCAGAGAAATATGCTCTGTTCCACCTCTGCTTACTACTGCAGTCATCCAACTATACTTTTTTCCACTTTTTACAGAAACATCAACAAAGAAGTATTTCTTCACTATAAAAAACAGTGCAAGGGAAATAATAAACAGTAATGAAGTGGTAGGAACTTGTTTCACTGGTGAGCTTATGCCCACCTATAGGAGGGTAGCTGCAACTCCGCTTGGGCCAATTGCTGCCATGGGAAAATGTGAACCTCAATGCACAGTTGCAAGAGCTCCTAATTTTCCAGGATAATCCAAAAATGGAGACTTTATACAAAACAGCTAATTTTTAAATGTTGACTAAAAAGAATTTTTTTTAACAATGCAAGGCAGGGACGCCTGGGTGGCTCAGTGGGTTGAGCCTCGCCTTCGGCTCAGGTCATGATGCCAGGGTCCTGAGATTGAGCCCCGCATTGGGCTCCTTGCTCAGCGGGGAGCCTGCTTCTCCCTCTGCCTGCTAGTGTTCTCTCTCTCTGACAAATAAATAAATAAAATCTTTAAAAAAAACAAAAAACAAAAACCAAAAAAAAACGCAAGGCAAAGAGAAATGCAATTACAGATTTGGTTTTGCCTAGAGGCTGCCTACCAGTGTGTAAACCCTCAGTCCTGGATTAATATGGGTTTTTGAATAGTTGAAGAGACTGAAGAAAGAAAAACAGGATTTAAGAATTTATGGTCGGGCGCCTGGGTGGCTCAGTGGGTTAAAGCCTCTGCCTTCGGCTCAGGTCATGATCTCAGGGTCCTGGGATCGAGGCCCGCATCAGGCTCTCTGCTCAGCAGGGAGTCTGCTTCCTCCTCTCTCTGCCTGCCTCTCTGCCTACTTGTAATCTCTCTCCCTCTGTCATATAAATAAATAAAATCTTTAAAAAAAAAATTTATGGTCTAAAAAAATATATACATCAGTGCTAACAATATGATCTGTTCTATTTACTCAATTAAAAGCATAAAAATTACTAAATAACAAGTATTTCATTAACCTTAGGATAAATTCTGCAATCCAAAAGCAAAAAATAATTTTATCATGTTATCTACAGACAACTTCGTGTTTACTGAAGTACTATCTGTAATGAAAATTTAGAAACAACCTAAATGTCTCTTTTTATAGTACAGGTATAAAGAAATGACAGTATAATAATATATGATAAACTATACAACAAAATTAAGTGTATCTGTATATTAGCAATACATCAAGAAAACATCTTGTTAGGTTCAAAAAATAATTTGTAGAATAATACACAGTATAACATTCATATAAGTTTTAAGCATTTTCTTTAAAGATTCCATTCATCTATTTGAGATGGGGGGGGGGGACAAGCCAACTCCCTGCTGAGCTGGGAGCCTAATGCAGGCGGGGGGGGGGGGGCTTGATCCCAGGACCCCAAGATCACAACCCCAGCCAAAGTCAGATGCTTAACTGAGCGAGCCACCTAGGTGGCCTTTAAGCATTATTTTTTGTTTTCTTTTGTTTAAAAACTTTATTTATTTGAGAGAAAGCATGGAGGAGGGGGACAGAGGGAGAGGGAGAAGCAGGTTTCCTGCTGAGCAGGGAGCCCCATAAGGGGCTGGATCCCAGGAGCTGAAGACACTTAACCTTAACCAAATGAGCCACCTAGGCACCCCCACTTTAAGCATTATTATACATAGTTTACACTTGTATAAATTATATATGTATATGTTATAAATACATACTTTACTGTTATAGTATAAAAACAGAACAAAAGGATATACACAAACTTTAAGAGGAACTTTACCACTGTGAACAGTGAGGGAGGGGAAAGGCATTAGAAAGAGGTATAAAAGGAACATCAACTATAATAATGCTTTATTTCTTGAACTAAATATGACAAAATGTTACCACCTGTCAATTCTGGTAACAGTTTATGTGGATTTTTTTTTCATTACTGAAAGTACTTTTCCTGCATTTTTTTTTAAGATTTTATTTATTTGACAGAGAGAGATCACAAGTAGGCAGAGAGGCAGGCAGAGGGAGAGGGAGAAGCAGGCTCCCCACTGAGCAGAGAGCCCCATGTGGACCTCGATCCCAGGACCCTGAGATCATGACGCGAGCTGAAGGCAGCAGCTTAACCCACTGAGCCACCCAGGCCCCCCTCCTGCATGTTTGACATATTCCATAATTGAATAACAAATTAAACTGGAAATATGTAAAATAAAAAAAAAAGCATTCTTCTGAGTATAGGTCCCATCACAGGTCCTGCGACAGCAAGTTGATTATGTAAATGATATGAAAGCACTGAAGGAATAAATCCTACACTTTTGAAGTCCTACTGTGTAGAATTTTGGAGTTAAATAGTGGCGGTTAAATACCAACCTGGCCACTTACAAACTGTGTGACCTTGGGCAAATTTTCAAATTTCCTAAGCTTATTTGCCCATTTATAAAAGGTGCTCTACTACCCACCACAAATAGCTGTGGTGAAACTTAATGAGATAATCAGCGTTAAGGGCCTGTCTACCATTTTAATTCCCTCAACAGAGCTCAGAACTAATGAAGACAGAGAGGGTAATTTCACTTTGAAAAATGGCAATATGGCACAGTATCTTTTGCACTTTTACATATATAAGCAAAGTAAAAGCTGCTCTCCTAGTGTCCAAGGACAAGAACAAATCAGTTTTGCCATCACAAGATGTGAAGTGAAGGTAAAGTAAAGGCGGACTGCCCTATCACCATTATCAACTCATCTTAATCATCTTCACATTTACTGAATGTTTAGTGAGTGCCAGGTATGTCTCTAGGCTCTTCAAAAGCATTAACTCATTTGATACATAACATAAAATTTGATGTAAGCTAGAACAGAGAAAAAGTAACAGATACCATAAGGTTATGAAATGAGAGGAAAAGAAAATTTCTTTCAAGTAAAAAAAATTACGGAAAGTTGACTAAAAAGGTAAATCTGGTAGGCAGATTCGAAAGACTGACAGGTCAGGATATACACAGAGGAAAAGAGAAGGGAGTGGTACAGGGAAATCACCTTAAGGTATTCCTTAAGTATCTTCATAAGGCTGAATTACAGGATATATGGCAGGAAGTAAGAAAAAGGATGAAAAGATGACCAAGACACAAGAAAAGTCCTTGAGTGCCTAACTAGGGTTAAGCTGGTATCTATTAAATAGCATGTTTCCAGCCATGTACCCTTTGCATTTTCATGTACTGCTCACTAAAAACAGTAAAAAGCTGATTTTTAGGAAAGTGACTTCAGAACTCTGGTTCAGGAAAATTAATCTAGCTGCTTTATGTAATATCTGACATAATTCCTCTTGTTCTCTCCTATGGCTAACAACACCCAGTTTCTCAATTTTACCCAGACACTTAAGCTACAAATCTGAGATGTCTTCTAATACTTCCTTCACCCCATCACATCACTCATTCACAAGTCTACCTCCTAAAACTTTCTCTCATCAGTAACTTTCATCGTTATGATCTTATTTCAAGCACTAATCATTCTTTCCTGAAGAGTCTCCTGACCTTCAAACTCCAGATCTATATCCCTCACTGGGATGGTTATAACCACTGGGTGGTTTATAGCCACCCACATAAACTATCTAAAATACGCATCTGATCATAATGCTCATCTTTGCTTGGAACTGTTTGTTGACTTCCAAATTGCCTACCATATATATAGAATATAATTTACAAAGTCTATCAGTCTGGGTCCTATGTACCTTTGCAGCCTCATATCCATATATACCCTACAAATCCCCTCTGCCAAACTACTTTCCAGCATACACATTAATAGTTTTTCAAGCTTTTGTACCTGTGTATATTGCTGTTCCCTCTACTTAATATAAGCTTCTGCCATGTCCACTCCAATTATTCATTCAAGAGTCTGTTTAAATAACATCCTTCTCAAGTGTCTTTAGTGGGGGAGATTTGGTGGCCCTGCAATAGGTGACAGATATCAGACACAATGTACACCACTACAATCTAGGACCCAGATTTTAAATACTACATAAGGAGGGAAGGAAAAAAACAACACCACCACCACTATATAAGGATACTGAATTTCCTATCCATTTAATTATATCACTAAGAATCTAGAAAAAATTCAAATCCAGAAGTTCTATTTTTGGTTGTGTCCCCCCCCCTTTTATAAAGCCATTTGAATGATAAAAAAGGAAAAAAAAACATTCTTAAAATCTGACAAATCCTTAGACTTGAAACTAATATAATACTGTATGTTAACAATACTGGAATTAGTAATAAAACAGCCCCCCCCCAATCTAACAAATTTAGAAATAGGGAGGGAAGCAGGAAACTAAGATTTACCTAAAAAATGAATAAGTGATTAAATATTCTGGCTACTGGGCGCCTGGGTGGCTCAGTGGGTTAAAGCCGCTGCCTTTGGCTCAGGTCATGATCTCAGGGTCCTGGGATCGAGGCCCACATCGGGCTCTCTGCTCAGCAGGGAGCCTGCTTCCTCCTCTCTCCTCTCTCTCTGCCTGCCTCTCTGCCTACTTGTAATCTCTCTCTCTGTGTCAAATGAATAAATAAAATCTTTTAAAAAAAAAGGAAATTTAGAAGAGAAATATATGTAATGGTGTTGGATTTATTTTATTTATTTTTTTAAGTAGGGTTCATGCCCAGGATGGAGCCCAATGCGTGGCTTGAACTCACAACCCTGATATCAAGACCTGAGATGAAATTAAGAGCCTGAGCCACCCAGGTGCCCTAGGATTTTTTTTTAAAGTAGAAACCCAATGCAAATCTCGATAGAAGTGTTACAATGGAAGGGCAAGATATAAAAAGAACTGTAGTAACTGCCGTTCTCAAAAATAATCTTACTCTCAAATTATAAATTCTCCTTGATGTAAAATAAATCTTTCAGGACATGGATCTACCAGTTCTGTTTTGAAAATAAGAGTCTAATCACTCAAAATGTTTTGTTTTCTGCAGTACTATTTAAAACTTATTATTTGGTGTATTCAAATACTAGGAATCAATGACTAAGATACCCTATTTGCTTTGCTTCTCAGATCACAGCAGTCTCCCTCTAACAAGCCCCAAAATGGGGAAATGGGGAGCTCTTCTCTAAAATCCCGACACTGAACTTCACTCTTAGAATAATTTCTAGGAGGATGTATAATTCACTTAAATATATTTCTTCAAAAGCTTTCTTTGATCTTTGGTTTCCAAACTATAGTTATAATACTTTTTAGAAAACCAGGGTTTTCTAAAGTTAGGGTTATCTGAATTAATATTTAAGATTCTAAACAAAATTTTTCTAATAGTCAAAAATATAAATTGTTTTAATAAATGGGAGAGAGGAGATGAATCTGTTTTACAGAAAAACTCCAATTAACGTATGTAAATACTGACCCCCTCCCCAAACACTGAACTTGACTAGCTTCCAAAGGATAAAGTAGGAGAAAGAAAAAACAGTAACCAGAGTATAGAGAAAACTACATTAACTAAATGATCAGGTTAACACCACCAGTGATGTTTTGTGTGTATCATACAGCCCTAGATGATATGATGAGAAGTGTACTTCACCTCTGTGGTATTTCTTCCCCAAACCCTTAACCCCAGTCTACTGAAAAAAAACACCACACAAACCCAGTTTGGGAGACATTTTTACTGGATACCTGACAAGTACTACTCAAGACTGTCAAGATAATGAAAAACAAACAATGAGAAACTGTCACAAACGAGAAGAGCCTATAGAGGCATAACCAAATGTAATATAGTACCCTGGGCTGGATCTAGAACAGAAAGAGGACATTAATGGAAAAACTATTCAAATCCAGACAAAGTCTGGAGTTTAGCTAACAGTAAACACCAAGACTGACAAATGTACCTCAAAAATATAAGATGTTAACAATGGGAAAAATTGGGTTCAGGGTATATGAACTCTAACCATCTTTACAACTTGTCTGTAAATCTAAAATGATTCCAAAATAAAAACTTTATTAAAAAAAAAGAAGGAAAAATGTGGAATTATTTAAATTAATAATATTTTAAAGTACAAAAACATTCTGATTGTTAAAGTTGTAAACCATACTTTACAGTTTAAATAAAATGCTTATTTGCAACATACTTTTACATTGAAAAAATGAATGATTCCATTTAGCACTGATTTACATAGCATTCTTTGCCTATTAAGAAACTTTGAGGGTGCCTGGGTGACTCAGTGGGTTAAAAGTCTCTGTCTTCGGCTCAGGTCATGATCTCACGGTCCTAGGATAGAGGCCCGCATCAGGCTTCCTGCTCTCTCAGCCTGCCTCTCTGCCTACTTTTGATCTCTCTCTCTCTATGTCAAATAAATAAGTAAAATCTTAAAAAAAAAAAAAAAAAAGGAAAAAGAAAGAAACTTTGAGGGGCGCCTGGGTGGCTCAGTGGGCTGAGCGTGGGACTCTTGATTTCGGCTAGGGTCATGATCTCCAGGTGGTGAGATCAAGCCTGCCCTCATCAGGCTCCAAACTCAGTGTGGAGTCAGCTTTCAGATTCCCTCTCTCCCTCTCCAGCTCTGCACGTACCCCTCTAAATAATTAATAAAGTCTTAAAAACAAAAACAAAAACAAAAACACTAACTGGTTTCAGAGGCACATAATGGATACCAAAGGAAAAAAAAATCCCTAATACTTTTTTTTTTTTAAAGATTTTATTTATTTGACCGGGACACAGGGAGAGAGGGAACACAAGCAAGGGGGAGTGGGAGAGGGAAAAGTGGGCTTCCTGCCCAGCATGTGCCCCCTTAATACTAATTCCTTTTTTTTTTTTTTAAGATTTTATATATTTAGGGCGCCTGGGTGGCTCAGTGGGTTAAAGCCTCTGCTTTCGGCCCAGGTCATGATCTCAGGGTCCTGGGATCGAGGCCCGCATCGGGCTCTCTGCTTGGCAGGGAGCCTGCTTCCCCCTCTCTCTCTCTGCCTGCCTCTCTGCCTCCTTGTGATCTCTCTCCCGCTGTGAAATAANTTTTTTTTTTTAAGATTTTATATATTTATTTGACAGAGAGAGAGAGCACAAGTAGGCAGAGCAGCAGGCAGAGAGGGAGAGCAGGAAGCCTGACTTGGGCCGGATCCCAGGACTCTTTGTCTGAGGCGAAGGCAGACGCTCAACCAACTGAGCCACCCAGGCACCCCCTTAATACTAATTCTTAAAAAATACACTTAAGGAGTCCTGGGGGGGGGGGGGCCTCAATCAGTTAAGCATCTGACTTTGGCTCAGGTCATAATCTCAGGGTCCTGGGATCAACCTTGGCATCAGGCTCTCTGTTCAGTGGGAAGTCTGCTTAGAATTCTCTCTTCTTCTCCCCCTCCACCTCTCTCTCTAAAATAAATAAATCTTAAGAAAAAAAAAAAGAAAAGAAAAGAAATACACTTACAAACTTAAAAACTACTATATTAAAGGGAGCCTACTAGATGGCTCAGTTGGTTAAGCATTTTGACTTTGGCTCAGGTCATGATCTCAGGGCCCTGGGATCAACCCTAGCATCCAGCACCCTGCTCAGCAGAGTCTGCTTGCCCCTCTGTCCCCACCCCCCACTTCATGCTCTCTCTCAAATAAATAAAATCTTAAAAAAAAAAAACACTATATTAATATATTAGTGGCTACTTATTTGATTAAACTGTATGTTAAATTCTCCTTAAAAAAAGTCTCTAACCAAAAAAAAAAAAATCATTTACTGAAGGATTTACAGGACATTTATCATTCAATAGTAGCCATTATTCTCTGAATTAGATACTCTCAACATTATCCATTTATAGATAAGGAAGCTGAAGCTTCTGCTCAAGGAACTTAGCGGGCAAATTGTAGAATTAGGACTACTAAAATAATCATATATTGTTTTAGTCAATAGCTTAATTTGTTTCCTGTGATAATGCTGAATGTGCAACTCCCCTGCTTAAAAAATAAAAATTAGCCAACAAAAAACCAAATAATCAATAAAACTGACTCATCTTCACCTTCCCTTCTTTGGCAGTCAGCATATTTTTTCTTAAAGTTATTTTATTTATTCATTTAAGTAATCTCTATACCCAATGTGGGGCTCAAACTCATGACCCCCAAATCAAGAGTCACACACTCTTCTAACTGAGCCATCCAGGCATCCTGCAGTCATCATATTTCTAATAAAATAAAAATAAATATGGAAAGATGAATAAATAAAATATGCCTTAAGCATACAGAGCACTAATATCACAAAACATATCTTTATATCTTTGCCACAGACTTAAAGTTGATCAATCAATATGCAAAATCTTAAAAAACACAAAATTTTGTATGCCTTTAAAAATTAAAGTCCTTGAAATTTCCCAGATTCTTAATTTCACTGTTATCAAAAGACAGTCTCTCCGAAAATTGGTTAACAGACTTAGTTAACTGTCAATAATTCTTGACAACACGTAAGAGCTCAAAGAACAGATAATCAAAATGCAAAAAAACAAATAATTACAAGGTGCAAACTAATGCGTCCAGGTGGGTTAATTCACTTCTTCTAATGGATGAGAATTTTGTGGCCCTGATACAAGTATGTCAGGAGTGTGAGACCCTGTTCCTGAACAACATAAAATCCCTTTAAAGGAAGTATGAACACTTCTCCCCACTTCACCTCAATTCCTAAAAGATCACTGGAAGTCAGCTCTTACAAAGAACTATAGCATAGCACATTTCCTTTCACATAACCCTACATTCGATCTATTACAACAAGTATTTGTTTACTTACCAATACTAATGTATATTTACTTACATATTAATTTAATATTAATTTATTAACACTTGCTTATTAATACTACCAATATGTATGCAACAAATATTTATTTACTTATTAATACTACTGTAAAGCAATATTAGGAACTCTCTGGGAGTCCCTACTCAAATGCCTAAGGCCCTATGCAAGCAAAACAGTTAACAATACAAGACTGTATGTTAATAAATGCCAATTTAAATGATGCAGGCAATAAATGCTAGTGGATTTTCACCATTTTAGAAAAGAAAGAAATTCACAAACACAAGAATAGTCATAAAAAGGGTCCGTTTTGTAAAGGAGGAGGAATCATGCAAGGCAATACCCAAGTGGTTCAATGCCTATATTTACTTCAATCTAGCTGCTACCCCAACACGTGACCTTAGGGAAAGAGTTTCTCTAAATTATAGTTTTCTCACCCATAAAAATACCAATCTGCCACAAAAAGTAGCAGAACAAATGAAAATGAGCACCAAGTTCAATATATTTACAAAGTTCCAGGGAAATGTTTATGACAATGTTAAATGACAATAACTTAAGAGGATACCTTTCCAGAAGTATCCTTAATGCACAGACCAATCCTACCTACGATGTTTCAACCAAAAGCCACCATCTTTTTTTTTTTTTTTTAAGATTTTATTTATTTATTTCACAGAGGGAGAGAGATTACAAGGAGGCAGAGAGGCAGGCAGAGAGAGAGAGGGGGAAGCAGGCTCCCCGCTGAGCAGGGAGCCCGATGCGGGCCTCGATCCCAGGACCCTGAGATCATGACCTGAGCCAAAGGCAGAGGCTTTAACCCACTGAGCCACCCAGGCGCCCAAAAGCCACCATCTTTTAAAGAGAAAGCAATAAATCAAATAATAAGCACTTATGATGTCTGCATCCACTGAGTACAAGCATTTCACAAATACCAATTAAATCTAACTGCCATGGCAAGGTTAAAAATTACACAATAGTAGTTCAGACACATAAACCAAGATTCTATTTAAATAACTACCTGAAAATGTCATGCCAAACTAGCAACAAAGCTAGAACAATCCAAAGAGCCTTAATTTAAGCAGTTCATTATTAGGCTCATATTAAAGCATCTTTCTTCATGAAGTACAGATTTCTCAAAACACTTGGCCTTTAGCAACTAGGATTCACTCTACAGCTAAACATCTTCAGGAGAACAGGTTTTCACCTTTTTTTCCTTTATCTTTTCAGAACTCATTGCATTCCATTATTTTATTTTAAATAGAGCAACATTTCAAGTAAAAACAAAACAATTACAGTCCTATTGTAGAAGACTTAAGAACAGTGACAAAGAATTTCCAGTGCACATTTAACCATTTCTTTCTCTTTATATGAAAACAGGTTACCTGTCACAATGAAATATTTTCAAAACAGAGACTTAGAAGCAAATAAAAAAATCTTTTAGGACCACAGCAGACATGGCTAGCTCAGTCTAAAACCAACCAAGCCTTACATTTCTTTGGCAAAAGAGTATGTGACTCACTACTGTAGAACTCAATGGAAAGAATTGGAAAATTCATCCTGATTGCCCTAAGATTTTGCTTTGAGTTTGTTTTTTTAAAGACACCTCCATACTAATGTTGTCAACTTCCATAGTTTCTATGGCTTGTTTATTAAGATGACAAGTTGTGAATAAGATGACCCATATGTAAACAAAAAGGTCCTATTTTTTTCTTGAGTACCTAAAATATGAGCCACAAGGTGTACATACTCACATTAGTGTGTGTATGTGTAATACATATTAACATACATATTATTTAGTACACAAAAGGGAAACATTTACATTGAAAAAATAAAAGAGACAATGAAACATGGATGTTCTAGCTAGAAAGAGAAAAGTTATGATACCAATTTTTCCCTTCCAGAAACATCTCTAAATTTCCAATACACTAAAGTTATTTTAACTGGAAAAACAGATACCAAACAATTCTACTAAAAAATGAAATCTATCCCAATCTCGTTATAAGTTTTATAAATATCAGATTATGAAGAATTTTAAAAACTGACCTCCAAATTAAGCAAAAGATCCTGTCACATGTATCAGAAACATCCATGTACACATATTTGGAACTAAAGCTCTCTTAAGACAAATTATTTTAAGCTCCTCATCAATGAACAGTCTACTGAAAAATCACACTTAGTGCACTTTTATACCTTAAAGTAGTAGGATGAGAACATGTCACATAACATAGTGAATTACCATTCCCTACCTCAGTCATTCCTCACCATATGAATCCTTCTACCTTCCAATCACATTAAAATAACTGTGAAAATATACACTGACAGTCTAAGTCCCATCAAAATCACATTTACCACATGAATCTGACATTCTTTTTAAGATGTCTATTCACATGAATGCTTGATGCAAGACACTAAAGTGACCTACCCTCTCTTATGGTAGGTAGTACCTTACAAAAGGTCCCTTTCAAGGGACAACACAAGAAGAAAACCTTTATAAATAGCCTTTCACACAAATTATCTTATTCTTTTTTACTCATCTTTGATAGTATCAAAAAATCAGATTTACTGTTTCAATGCAAACTAAAGTAGAAGAAAACATCTATAGTATTCTCATTTAGATTTTTGCCATATTTTCGACTACTATTTCTTGCCAAATATTTCTGGCATTCATTAACTTACACTTACTTGACTAAAACAATAAAAAAAAATTAACACAGGTTGTATATATACGTGTGTGTGTGTGTGTATGTATACACAAATACAGAGAGACAATAAGTGTCTGCTTTAGAGCAGGGACATTGCTTTTTACACCAATCATTCAATACCCACCTTGCAAAAATGGTGGAAACTAAAAACATCAGATTTTAAAATTTACTACAAAGAAATAAATACCTTTGTTGTAGCACCAATTAGTATCAAATAACCTTACAAAACATAAGCAAAAGAAAAATGCTATGAAAGGGCAATCCAGCATTTCACAGCTTCTGCTCTCTTACTCCACCCAGTCTCCTCAGCTCAATGGCTGTTCACAGCATCCACAAATATTAGCCCATTTTTAAAAGGGGAGGGAGTAGGTACCAAAATAGGGTTATCGCTATCAAATCAATACATCAGAAATATCTCGTGAAAAACTGGGTTCCTTTCTCTGATTTATAAAAAATAAAATAAAATAACAGTTTCAAATTTGTTTTAAGAGATCCTCCCCTTCTGAACAATCCAAACAATGATCATTTATAATAGGACGTGAAAGAATAAATCACCCTAAATACAGATTACTTACACTCATGCTTTAATAAAAACTGCAATTTGCAATTGCCAGTTATTTTGCAAAACTGTCTTGAGAGATTCCCATGAGAGATTAAAAGCTAGCTGATGTCTTAGAAGCAAATCAGAATTTTTTAAGTAAAAGCTTTTTTATATATTCAACATTATATCACTGCCAACATACCCAGGCAGGAAATTTTCCTGATTAAGAGACTGAACCTTGCAGAAATCAAGCCCTGCTGCAGAAAAATACAAAAACAAAACAAAAAAACAACAAAAAAAATTTTTTTAAGCAAATACTACTGTGGCAAAAGAGGAGGGATGACATTACTGGTATGAAAGGCCCAAGCTCTCTCCTCCGCCCTAGACTCAAGATGAAATTCACACAAAACAACTCACCTCCCAACAAAAACAGAATTACCAAAAATGGCATAGATTTTTTGTTTAGCCTTTAAAACGTTATGAATCTCGAGGACTATGTGTTAAAGTAGAGGTCGGGATAACAGTAATATCTTTATTCTCTCCCGATTGCCTTTAAGGAAAGGGGGAGGGGGGGGACCTTGGCATGACATCGCCCATTGAGAATGAAACCACAAATCTGGTTCTTCTCTTCAAAAGCACAAATTCTTAACCAAAGGATTGATGTAATTTGGACCCAAACCCCAACCCCAAAAGAAAATTTCCTGCCCTCCTCCCAGGGAGTTTCTTGCTAAGTCACTGAAGAAAGGCAGAAAAACAAATAAAGCCAAGGCACCTTGCTCTCTCTCATCTAGAACACTGAAAACCTACTCCTCTACTGCTTAGAAAGATAGAGTTAGAATTTGCCCACCACCTCAAAGACATTTTCAATTTTCTCACCTGGGAGACTAAAGAAGGCACTGCGTTTTCTAAAGGAGTGGGGAGATTAGATGAAGGGGAATGGCTCAGGGCCTCGAACCTGTGTTACAACGTCAAAAGGCAACTCCCGTCTCAGGAGCCAGTGGCAGAAAAGAAAACCCTGCCTGATTCGGTGGGTGGATGCTGCGGATGGTTCGGTGGGTCGGCCGCTCCTCTTGAGCGGATGTAGAGGCTGGACCACCGCACAGAGGGACCAGGGGAGGGCTGGACCATCCTCCTCAGGTCAACCCCATCCTAAGGACAGGTGGGGGACGGAACGCCTCAAGGCCTACGGGTGCCGAGGCCCCGCGCAGCTGAGCACAGTCCCCGAGCCGCCAACCCCGGGCGGGGTGGGGACTGCGGCGCTCGTCTTCCGCGGCCAGGGAGAAGAGGGCCAAACCCTTTCCCCAAGATCAGAAAGCGACCTGCTCTCCACGCCCTTCCTACCCAAGAATACTTTTCTTGCTAAGTCACTGAGGGAGGAGGGCGATCTCTTCCCGGGGAGGGCCGCGGGTGGAGTCACGGTGGCTCCGGCACCCCCGAACCCGGGCCGGGGAGGAGGGGAGCAAGGGCAGCGCCCTCCCCGGCCTGTCCCCCCTCCTCCCGTGTCTCTCACTCAACGGCCGTCGCGGCCGCCATTTTGAGAGCGAAGAGAGAAGAAGAAGGAGGAGGAGGCGGCGGCAGGGGGAGGGGAGAATGGGAGGGAGGGGACCGGCGCAGCCACCTCGTCAGGCCGCCCGGCCCGGCCCGCAGCCGCCCGAGCGCGGTAGAGAAGACAGAGAGGAGGGCGCAGACCCTCGCCGCCTTACCGAAGCGCCGCACCGCCGCCTCCGCAGGGCCTCTTCCGTCCTTCACTCCCATCCACCGGCGGGGGAGGGGGAGAGGGAGAGGGAAGGGAGGAAGGAGGGAGGGAGGGAAGGAGGGAGGGGGAGGATGGCGCGCTGGGCCCGGTCCCGGGGAGGGGGAGGGGAGGGGAGCGGGCGGGCTCCTCAGCCGTTCCGGGGCTCGAGCCCAACTCTGGCGCTCGCGGTTTCTCTCGCTCGCGCCCGAGCGCTCCTCCTTCTCTTTCTCGCTCCTTGGGCCCCGGGATCGCTGCTCGTTCGCTCGCTCACTCGCTATCTCAGCCGCCGGACTCCGCCGCCGCCCCGCCGCTCCAGCTCCGTCTGTCACAGGAGCAGCCCCAACGCCCTGACGTCACTGCGCCGCCGCCGCCGCCGCCGCTGCCGCCGCCGCCGCCGCCCCAGACCCGCCGGGATGAGAGAGGGGAGGGGGGGCCGGGAGCGGGGAGGGCTGCGGCGCATGCGCTGGCCTGGGCCCGGCCCTGAGCCGCGCTGCCTTCCGCTTAGCGGGCGGGCTTGCGATGCTGTTTGGCGGTACCGAGTGGCGGGCGGTCGAGTTTGCGCAGGAGGTGCTCCTTGTCGCGTTCTGCTCGCCTCTGTCACCTTGGGTTGCCTTCTCCTAGACCCGCGTCTGATGGTTCAGGCCTGTCATGAACTCCGGCTCTGTTCATCTCCCCGCCCTGCTGTTGCCCACAAACAGCTGTCGCCGTTTCTCCCGGCCAACAGCGGGGACCCGTTGGGACTCGTGGATTCGGGCCCCGATAGGCTTCAGAATAAAGTGGAGCTCGGGCCAAGCTGTGGCCCCTTCTACCTCCGGCCTTCGGGTTTATTTCCCAGTTTGGCGGGGGCAAAGAGGAGGGGAGAGGAGCTGTTGAGGTTAAAGGCTGATAGAATGCCCAATTGTTTCATTTTTTATTATAGATTTTTAATTGGGAGGATTCGCTTTTAGACGTGATTCAGCTATTCTTTTCCTTAGTCACACACACATTTGAGACACTTGAAGTCTCGAAACTGACCCCCAAAGAAAGACCTGGAACTTTAATCTCAGAAGGTGCTCACGCCTGTGTGTGTGTGTGTGTGTGTGTGTGTGTGTGTGTGTGTGTGCGCGTGCGTGTGTTTGCTAAATTATAGATTTATACACTGATAACAAAGTCTTGGGATTTGCAGTCTATTTATTCCACACGGAGATATTTGATTTAAAATAAGCCAGATTTATATTGCACTGTATGTTAACTAAAATTTAAAATAGAATGGGCTAGATTTGATATGGAATATTTCAATATGGAATATTCCCTTAATAAGAAGTATCTAGTGATTATCTATTAAATTTATGTTGTCCAAGGAAACTCCTTTACTAAAACATAGGTTTAGGCTTATGTTTATTGGTTTTATTAATTCCCTTTATGTAGATAAATGCATACACTGACTTTGAGAAGCAGCTGAGTTAATGAAAGAGAGAACTTAGGTATGAATCCTGCATCAGCCACTTACTAGAAGTACTCTCTGGCCTAGGTTTCTCTATAAAACAGACCTAACAAACAGCTAACTTATAAGGCTTCTGTGAGAAATGGAGAGGTGATGCTGCATGTGTGATATATAGTACCTTAGTGAGGAATCCTAGGTAATCATGTAACCATTTCCGTGGCCTGATGCCAAAGCAAGTTTCCTTTTCCAGAGAAAGATTGTCTCTATCCCTGGATGTGTTCAGGAGGAGCATGAGGAAGGGTTGCTTGCCTGGAGGGCTTGGGTTTTTCTTCATGAAGGCAGGGAAGGAAATCAAAAGGTCTCTGGAAGGTCTTTTTCGGGTTTACAGCTTTGGCTTCTCAAGTTAGACAAAGATAACAAGAGGAGGCACAGAGGTTTGGTCTGTGCTATGTCCAGTAACAGTAAACATGAAATAAATTAACCTCTCTTGTTCTAAGAATCCACCTTTGGTTCATTTCTACCTTTTAAAATATTTATTATTGAGTGATATCACACTATTTAGTATTTAATCAGCTGAGTAAATCACTTATTTTTAAAATGAATGTTCCAAAAGCCAACAGAATTGCCCAGAAAGAAATCAGAATCACATTGATAAACACCAATTTAAGACAAATAGGAGTACTGACTGTTGTAAACCTTGAGCTCATAGACTCATGTATTTAGAATCTTTAAAATCTGTTTTTATGTGATTACACACTAAATTGAGATCAGGTTTTATTTCTGTAGCACTCCTTTAAAATACAAACTCCTTTGGGAGGAATGTATAAAAACTTTCCTTGGATTATAATTTTTCCAAATGGAAATAAAACTGTGTTATATGCTTAACTTGATGTGGAGTGATGAGCTATGGTTCTGTGCACTTTCTTTTCAGTTGCTAAAATGATAGATCCATCTTAATAAACACTTGTCTTTTGAGAATGGAGAATTAGGACATCTATGCCATCCATCATAATTCATAAGGACTTATATAGAACCTACTACATCCATCCAGGAAACATTTAATAATGAATATTTTGGATGATGTTTCTTGAGAAAAGATTAAGTATAAACATCCATTTTATTTACCACAATTTAACAATCTCCCCATTCATTTGAATTGCAGATCTTTACTTTTCCAGCAGACATTTTCAAAATGGAAACATTTGTTTCAATTGCTGCAGTAAAATTAGTGTTAGTTTAAACAATGCTGCAAATAAGCTGACTGGAAGAAATACTCCAAAAATACTATTGGGGAGAGGACAAAATGTCTTCTAAAATCTGTTTACAATGAGCACAGGTTTTTTTTCTTTTTTTAAATTATTACTTGTATTATTACTTTTTAATTCCAGTATAGTTAAAATATAGTGTTATATTAGTTTCAGTTATAACAGTTAGCACAAATGTTAAAACTTTATTTCGAGAATTAAACTGCCCTTTATTTATAGGCAAAGACATATTGTCGTATGTTCATATTTGATAGAACGCAATTAGCAAATGGTGAGAAGATAGGTTTCAGGTATACAACTTATGTGAATCAAATTCCCATCAAAAAACCATGGCACAACTGGCAAGAGACTCACTGTAAGAGATTTTGGCTAATTAATTTGTGTACCTGCATTTCTCCAAATCATGAAAATGTCAGTGAGGGCAAGTCCAACTAAACCAGTCATTCTTCATCTTAGCATCATGACATCCTCATGTGTCAGGAACATCAGGAAGCCATAGAAACAAAGACTATTAAAAGAGGTGAAACTCTCAACCTGGACATAGAAGAAATGTTTAGAAGCTGCACTTTGTAATCTGAAAACTTTTAAAATATATAGAGAAAAATAATTTGTAAAATGCTAACATAAACAATACAAAAGAACATATCAAATTCATTCTAGATGTCACCACCATAGACCAAGAGGAAAGCAAAACAAGCTTGCTTCCTTTTTATGTCTGTGTGTACACCTAGTAGAGTAAAAGATTCTGAGAGGACTCACAGGGTGGTATGAGGGAGGTGATTTAAAGCAGACCTTAAAAAATGGCTAGGGGGCGCCTGGGTGGCTCAGTGGGTTAATGCCTCTGCTTTCGGCTCAGGTCATGATCTCAGGGTCGTGGGATCGAGGCCCGCATCGGGCTCCCTGCTCGGCGGGGAGCCTGCTTCCCCCCCCCCCTCTGCCTGTCTCTCTGCCTCCTTGTGATCTCTCTCCCACTGTGAAATAAATAAATAAAATCTTTTAAAAAAAATGGCTAGAATTTTAATTCATGCATTCACCAAATATTTATTGAGTGCCTTCTATGCACCAGACACAATGAATAGAACAAATAGAATCCCTGAGGTCATGGAGTTTGTACTCAGGTAGAAGACACAGAGAAAAGGTGACAAAGCTATGATGGCAATAAACAATACTGAAGTGAAAAAATATGAAAGACTACACTAGTGAGGGCAGTAAGAGAAAACTTTTTTTTTTTTAAGATTTTACTTATTTATTTGACAGAGACACGGCGAGAGGGAACAGAAGCAGCAGGAGTGGGAGAGGAAGAAGCAGGCTTCTTCTGGAGGGGACACCATTCAGATTAGCCCACCAAAGGAAAAAAGTACGAGACAAGATCAGAAAGACAACTAGGAATCAGATTGTGCAGGGCACACAGCACAGAGCCCAATGCCGGGCTCCATCACAGGACCCTGAGATCACAACCTGAGCCGAAATCAGGATCATGAAATCATGCAACCGACTGAACCATACTGACACCCCTGGATTTCATTTTATTGCTGTGGATAAAGATAAAGATGAAAACTAAAGAAACACATTTTGACCCTACCTTTTGATCTTAAGGACTTAAAAAATAATTATGTTATTGGGGCGCCTGGGTGGCTCAGTTGGTTGAGCGTCAGACTCTTGGTTTCAGCTCAAGTCGTGATCTCAGGGTTGTGAGATGGGGCTCTGCATGGGGCTCCAAGCTCAGCAAGGAGTCTGCTTAAAAAAGAAAAGACTCTCTTTCCCTTGCCCTCTGTCCCTCCCCTCTGCACTCTCTGTCAGATAAATAAATCTTTTTAAAAAAAATTTAAAAAATTATTTTATTTTCCCTTTTTATATGTAAAATTTCAAATGTATACAAAAGGAGACAGAATATTATAATGAACCCTCATATGCCCATCACCAGGTTTGACAATTATAAACTCATAGCAAACCTTATTTCATATATACTCCCATTCATTTCCCTCTCCAGATTATTATTATTTTTATTAAGTAAGCTCTATGCCCAGTGTGGAGCTTGAACTCATGATTCTGAGATCAAAGTTGCACACTCCACTAACTGAGCCAGCCAGGAGCCCACCATATTATTTTGAAGCATATTCTAGATACCATGTTATTTCACTCATTAATAGTTTAGTATGTCTAAAAGAAAAAAACTTTTATTTTTTTTAAAGATTTTATTTATTTATTTGTCAGAGAGAGAGAGAGAGAGAGAGAGAGAGAGAGCACAAGCAGGCAGAGTGGCAGGCAGAGGCAGAGGAAGAAGCAGGCTCCCTGCCAAGCAAGGAGCCGGGTGCAGGACTCGATTTCAGGACCCTGGGATCATGACCTGAACTGAAGGCAGCTGCTTAACCAACTGAGCTACCCAGGCGTCCCAAGAAAAAAACTTTTAAAAAACATAATCATGATACCATTATTTCACTTAAAAGGATAACAATAATTCCTTAAGGATATTCTGACCCTGTCCTTTGATCTTTGCCTCACAAAAGGCATGGAGTGAGCAGAAGTTATAGAGAAATTGGACAAGCAATACGTTAAGCAGTTAAGCAATCTTGGGCAAAAGAACCATCCTAGATTACTTGAGATCTGCCCACAACTCTTCAGGCATAAATTTAAAAAATTAATACAAACAATTGGCCTTATGTCCAATTAAAATGAATATTACTAGTAGAAATGGCTAAAACAGCACATAGTAGGGGCACCTAGGTGACTCAGTTGAGTGGCAGATTCTTGGTTTGGGCTCAGGTCATGATCTCAAGATCATGTTCTTCGGGTCATGAGATTGAGTCCTGGGTCAAGCTCCACACTCAGTGGGGAGTCTGCTGGAGATTCTCTCCCTGGCCCCCATGCTAGCACTCACGTGCTCATGCTCTCTCTCTCTCTCTCTCAAATAAATAAATAAATTTAAAAAATAAAATAAAATCGCACACAGTAAATTTTTTACCTATAACATTTGACCCAGGCAAATTGCATATGATCAAAATCATGACCACAAAAGGATACTCACAGTAATAGAAAACATACAAAAGAGAAAAAACATTAAAAAAAGAAACTATAAGAGGGCGCCTGGGTGGCTCAGTGGGTTAAGCCTCTGCTTTCGGCTCAGGTCATGATCTCAGGGTCCTGGGATCGAGGCCCACATCGGGCTCTCTGCTCAGCAGGGAGCCTGCTTCCCCCTCTCTCTCTCTGCCTGCCTCTCTGCCTCCTTGTGATCTCTCTCCCGCTGTGAAATAAAAAAAGAAAGAAAGAAAGAAACTGTAAGAAAATCTGATAAGTCAAATTTCCTTTAAAAAAATTATTAGATAAAAGAACTGATGCCAGTGTAAATAATTCCATCAAAATAAAAAATGAGGGGCACCTGGGTGGCTCAGTCATTAAGCGTCTACTTTCAGCTCAGGTCAGATCCCAGGGTCCTGGGATCGAGCCCTGCACTAAGCTCCCTGCTCAGCGGGGAGCCTGATTCTCCCTTTCCCACTCCCCCTGCTTGTGTTCCCTCTCTCACTGTGTCTCTGTCAAATAAATAAATAAAATCCTTAAAAAAAATCAAAAATGAAAATAGAAAAATCAGAAGTGGTTTAACTCTGCTAAACAGAGAATTAATCAAATAATTAAATTGCTTAAATATTGTTCTGATAAATTCATTTTCCCTAAAAATTCACTGAAGTTGCTATAATTATGATTAAACACTTGGATTTGCAAATACTAAGATATCATGTCCTTAAGGTCAATATATAATGGTCAAAACTTCCTGGATCTAGGGTAGTACTGTCCAATAGATGTATAATACAAACCATATAAATGTAATTGTAAATTTTGTGGCAGTTACATTTTCAAAAGTAAAAAGAGATGGAATTAGTTTTATCTTTTTTTTTTTTTTAAAGATTTTATTTATTTATTTCACAGAGGGAGAGAGATCACAAGGAGGCAGAGAGGCAGGCAGAGAGAGAGAGTGGGAAGCAGGCTCCCCGCTGAGCAGGGAGCCCGATGCGGGCCTCGATCCCAGGACCTGAGCCGAAAGCAGAGGCTTTAACCCACTGAGCCACCCAGGCGCCCAGTTTTATCTTTTTTCATACTCTTTGAAATCTGGTGTTTATTTTATATCTATAGCATATCTTAGTCCACACTAGCCATATTTCAATTCTTAGTACCCCATGTGGCTAGGGGCTACCATACCGGACAGTACCCATCTGGGGGAAAGGAAATCTAAGTGGAAAGAATGGCTTGAGGAAAGATACAGAGTTATAAATGTAGAAGGCAAGTTCTAGAAACAAGAAGTGGCTCCAGTGTGGCTGAAAAGGAATGTTTGTGTATGGGAGAGAGGGGTGGAAGGTAAATGGAGGGCTGGAGAGGGAAGAAGGAAGAAATATGGGCTGTAAGATTGTAAAGATAATCTGGACTGGGAGGTTTTAGTATGTTGATAGCTAGACTGTCTTGTTGGCTATGGGGCTGCTTATATTGTCTTTGTGTAAGACCATAAACCAGGAGCCTTCATCTCCCAAAAAGAACTTTCCTGACTCCCTTGAAGAATATACTTTTTCACTCACAGTTGCTATTTCTACTGTCTCTCCTTCCCCTATTGACTGTACAGAGAAAGGAAGGACTGAATTTTGGGTCTCCAAATGATGGTCCAGAAAAACCACTAATACTAAGTTATATCAAGACATACCCTAAGCCATGGTTTTTGTACTTTCTTTTTCTCCAAAGTTTATTTTTCAAACAAAATATTATACAGAATGTGTGTGTGTATGGGTGTATACCCCGAGCTTCTCTGTTTGAAGGGGTTTGGGGACACAAACTGACACCCCCTCCATCATACTACACCAACAGAAGGAAGTTTCTATCACCTCTCTGTCCATCCTTAACAGCATTCACAGCTCACACCACATCCATTTCTTTGTTTAAAAAAATTAATACACTAACTCAATCCTTTTTTAAAGGTAAGTAGCATGGCTGCATATCCAGAATTTATGATTTCTTCCTATACTCCAGTGTACAGTACTTACATAAACAAAGCAATATTCTTTTCCTTATAATCACTTTTGACACATCTGTATTTGAAAGCACATAGTATTTTGGAGCACCTGGCTGGTTCAGATGGTAGAGCATACCATTCTTGATCTTGGAGTTGTAAGTTCAAGCCCCATATTGGGTACAGAGATAATTTAAAAATAAAATCTTAAAATATATACAAAATAAAAGCATGAAAAATTTTGTTCCCAACTTCTTCCTTGTAAAATTGGAGTTTGTTTATCTTTTTCTTTTTTCTTTTTTTTTTTTTAGTGTCTCTCACAGGGCCACTATTGGCATTTTGGATGTGACAGTTCTTTATTTTTTTATATTTTTAATTAAACTTTTTATTTTGAGGGGTGCCTAGGTGGCTCAGTCAGTTAAGTGTCTGCCTTTGGCTCAGGTCATGATCCCAGGGTCCTGGAATGTCAGGCTGCCTGTTCAGTAGGGAGCCCGCTTCTCCGTCTCCCTCTGCTCTTACCCCCGCTCATGCTCTGTCTCTCTCTCTTTCTCTCTCTCTCTCTCATCCTCTCTCAAAGAAAGAAATAAAATCTTTTAAAAAATTTTTATTTCTTTATTTGTCAGAGAGAGAGAGAGCACAAGCAGGGGGAGTGGCAAGCAGGAGAAGCAGGCTTCCTGCTGAGCAAGGAGCTCAATGCCGGACTTGATTCCAGAACCCTGGGTTCATGACCTGAGCCAACGCTTAACTGACTGAGCCACCCAGGCATCCCAAATAAAACAAAATCTTAAAAAAAAAAACCAACTTTTTATTTTAAGATAATTATGGGTGGACACACAGCTATAAAAAAAATAAAAGGTTCCCTTAGATCCTACTCCAACAGTAACATCTTGCAAAACTATAGTACAATATCACAGGTAGTATATTGACATTGGTACAATCAAGACACAGAACATTTCCATCTATAGAAGGATCCCTCCTGTTGCCCTTTTATAGCCAAACCTAGTTCCCTTCCACTCTACCCCTCTCATAACCCCTGACAACTGCTAATCCATTCTTTATTTCTAGAATTTTATTACCTTAAGAATTTTTTTTTAAGATTTTATTTATTCATTTGACACAGAGAGAGATTACAAGTAGGCAGAGAGACAGGCAGAGAGAAAGGAGAGAGGAGGAAGCAGGCTCCCTGCTGAGCAGAGCGCCCGATGTGGGCCTCGATCCCAGGACCCTGGGATCATGACCTGTGCCAAAGGCAGCGGCTTTAACCCACTGAGCCACCCAGGCGCCCAAGAATGTTTTATAAATGGAACCAAACAGTATGTAAGCCAGTTTTTTTGAGAAGGACTCTTGTTTCACTCAGCATAATTCTCTGAAGCTTGGTCTAGACTGCTGTGTGTATTCACCAGTGCATTCCTTTTTATTGCTGAGTGTTACGCCACGGTATGGATGTAACGCAGTTTAACAACTCACTTGTTAAAGAGCACCTGGTTGTTTCCAGTCTGGTGCCATTATGAGTTAAGCAGCTCTGAAATTTGTGTAAGTGTTTTTGTGTGAACATTTTCATTTCTCTTAATATTAATTAAGTTTTCATTGCTCTGGGATAAACATCCAGAACTGCAATTGCTGGATCACGTGATAGTTGCATATTTTGTTAAAAAAAAAAATCTGCCAGACTGTTTTCCAGAGTGGCTCCACTATATTACATTCCCACTAGTAGTATATGAGTAATCAAGATTCTCCAAATCCTTGCCAGCATTTGGTGTTGTCACTAGTTTTTATTTTGGCCATTTTTTATAAATTTGTGGTGATACCTCACTATGATTTTAATTTGCAATTACCTGATGGCTAATGATATTGAACATCTTTTCTTGTGCTTAGTTGCCATCCGTATATTCTCTTCAGTAAATTGGTTCTTCATGTCTTTGGCTCACTTTCTAATTGCTTTGTTTTTTACTGTTAAATTTAAGACTTCTTTGTATATTCTAGATACTAGTCCTTGGTTGGATATGTGGTTTGCAAATACTTTCTCAGAGTTGGTAGCTTGATTTTTCATGCTCTTAACAGGTCTTTCACAGAGCAAGATTTTAATTTTGATGAAGTCCAGTTTATCAATTTTCCCTTTTATAAACTGTGTCATCTGGTGTCAAGCTTAAGACCTCTGCCTAGCTCTAGATTGCAAAGATTTTTTTCTTATTTTTTTCCTGAAATTACTATAGTTTTATACTTAAGTCTGTGATCAATTTCAAGTTATTTTTTATAAAGGTGTGAAAATTAGGGTGATGCTCTTTTTTTTTTTTACTACAGATGTCCAGTTATTCCAGCCCCATTTATTGAAAAGACTATCTTTCCTCTACTGAATTGTTTCTTACGCCTTTGTCAAAAAATCAGTTAGACTTATTTGTGTGGGTCTATTTCTGGATTTTTTATTCTGTGCCATTGATCTATGTGTCTACCTCTTCAGTTGTCCATCAATGCTACACAGTCTTGATTACTACAGCTACGTCATGATAAAACAACGTTGACACAAGTGATTCCTCCTACTTTATTCTACCTTTTCAAGATTGTTTTAGCTCTTCAAGTTCCTTTGTCTCTCCATATACATTGTAGAAAAATCTTGTCTGTATCTACAAAAAAAAAACCTAGATGAGATTTTAATAGTGATTTCATTAAACCTGTATAAAAATTGGAAAGAATTGACATCTTTACTATGTTGAGTCTTCAAATTCATGAACACCATATGCCTCTCATTTTCTTTATGTCTTTTTTCCAACAGCAGTTTGTATTTTTTCAGTATTTAAGTCCTGTACACATTTTGTTAGATTTACGCCTAAATAATTCACATTTTTTTAAAAGATTTTATTTATTTATTTCACAGAGGGAGAGAGATCACAAGGAGGCAGAGAGGCAGGCAGAGAGAGAGAGGGGGAAGCAGGCTCCCTGCAGAGCAGAGAGCCCGATGCGGGCCTCGATCCCAGGACCCTGAGATCATGACCTGAGCCGAAAGCAGAGGCATTAACCCACTGAGCCACCCAGGCGCCCAATAATTCACATTTTTTGAGTGATTATAAATGCATTGTATTTTTAATTTGGGTGGCTACTGTTTACTGTTAGTATACATAGATGTAACTGATTTCTGTATGCTTATCTTTTATCTTCAAACTTTGCTAAAGTTACTGATGAGTTTGGATGTTTTCTTTGGAGATTCCTAGGGATTTTCTATAAAAACAATTATGTTATATGAAATAGGGACATATTTATTTCTTCCTTTATGAGTATATGCCTTCTATCTCTTTCTTGTGCCTTTGCATTTACAGAACTAGGTTGATTAGGAGTGATAACAGCAGATATCCTTGACTTGTTCCCAGTCTTTGGAGGAAAGCATTCAAGATTTCTGAAGATTTTTTTTTTTTTTTAAGATTTTATTATTGGGCGCCTGGGTGGCTCAGTGAGTTAAAGCCTCTGCCTTTGGCTCAGGTCATGATCTCAGGGTCCTGGGATCAAGTCCCACATTGGGCTCTCTGCTCGGCAGGGAGCCTGCTTCCTCCACTCTCTCTGCCTGCCTCTCTGCCTACTTGTGATCTCTCTCTCTCTCTCTCTCTCTCTCTCTCTCTCTCTCTCTCTGTCAAATAAATAAATAAGATCTTTTTTTTTAAAGATTTTCAAAAAATCTTTTCTTTTTAAAAAAAAGATTTTATTTATTTATTTGACAGAGAGAGAGAGAGAGAGAGAGAGAGAGAGAGAGAGAGAGAGAGACATACACAGCAAGAGAGGGAACACCAGCAAGGGGAGTGGGAGAGGGAGAAGCAGACTTCCCGCCACATAGGGAGCCCAATGCAGGGCTCCATCCCAGGACTCTGGGGCCATGACCTGAGCCAAAGGCAGATGCTTAATGACTGAGCCACCCAGGCGCCTCTCTGCAGATGTTCTTCATCAAATTGAGGAAGTTCTCTTCTTATGCCTATTTTTGTGAGTTTTTATTGTGAGAGAGTATTGGATTTTTTCTAGATGATCTTTCTGCAGCACTTGTTATGATCGTGTGATTGTTTCTTCTTTAACCTGTTAATAAAGTAGATTATATTAATTTCACATATTGAGATAGCCTTGCATCCCTGGAATAAATCCCACTTGGTCATGATGCATAATTATTTTTATATGTTACTGAATCTATTGGGTAAAATTTTTTCAATATTTTTGTGTATGTGTTCATGAGGGATATCGGTCTATAGTTTTATTACCTTTTTTTATACTGTCTTTTCTGGTTCAAGGACCAGGATAATACCAGGAGGGAAGTGTTTCCTCCTCTTCTATATCCTGGAAGAGATTATATAGGATTGGTGTTAATTTTCCTTTAAATGTTTGATTTCTATCTGGGCCTGGAAATATATTCTTGGAAGTTTTAAAATTATAACAAAGTGAGAAGACACAATTTACCAATATCAGGAATGAAAAAGGGGATATAATTATAGACTCTGCAGACACCCAAAGAGATAGTAAGGGAATATGAAAGACTCTACACACAGAAATTTGACAGCTTAGATGAAATGGACCAGTTCCTCTAAAACCAGAAACTGTTCCAATTCACACAATGTGAAATAAACAATTCACACAGCCCTATTAAGGATATTGAATTTATATTTTACAAGCTTCCAATCCAAAGTGGCCTCTGATCTATATTGACTTGCTTTTTATATATGGTGTCAGGTAAGTGTCCAATTTAATTCTTTTGCACATGAATATCCAGTTTTCCCAGTACCATATGTTGAAAAGACTGTCCTTTCCACATTGCAGGATCTTGGCACCCACACTGAAGAGCAACTGACCATACATGCAAAGGTTTATTTCTGGGTTCTTTCTTCTGTTTCACTGATCCATGTGTCTGTCCTTATGCCGGTTTCATAAGGTTTTGATTACTGTGGGTTTGTATTAAGTTTTGACATTATGAAACACAAGTCCTCTAACTTTGCTCTTCTTTTTTGGCTACTTGAGGTCCCTTAAGATGCCACATAAATTTTAGAATGGGTTTTTCTATTTCTGGAAAAATAATAAAGAAGCATATGAAAAGATAGTCAACATAACTAATCATCAGAGAAATGCAAATCAAAACCACAATGAGATATCATCTCATATTTATTAGGATGGCTGATATTAAAAAATAGGAATAAACCAATCCCAAGAAGGGCACCTGGGTGGCTCAGTGGGTTAAAGCCTCTGCCTTCGGCTCAGGTCATGATCTCAGGGTCCTGGGATCGAGGCCCGCATCGGGCTCTCTGCTCGGCAGAGAGCCTGCTTCCTCCTCTCTCTCTGCCTGCTCTCTGCCTACTTGTGATCTCTCTCTCTCTCTCTGTCAAAACAACAACAACAAAAAAACACAAAACAAAACAAAACAACAACAAAAAAAACCAATCCCAAGAACACAAATACTGTACGATTTCACTTATATAAGCTATCTGAAGTAGCCACATTTGTAAAAACAGAAAGTAGAATGATGGTTACCAGGGACTGGGGAGAAGGAGAAAAAGCAGAATAGTTCTTTAAAGAGTGTATCAGTTTTGCAAGATGAAAAGTTCTGGAGATCTATTTCAGAACAACACGAATATACTTAACACTTCTGAATTATATTTCTGAAAATGGTTATGTTATGTGTTTTTTTACTACAATAAAAATATTAGCATATCAAATTTTTAAAGTACATTAAAATAATAACACTATGACCAAGAATGATTTACTCTAGGAACTATAGGATTGTTTGACATTTGAAAATGTATTAATATAATTCATAATACCATTTTTTAAAAGATTTTATTTATTTATTTGACAGAGAGCACAAGTAGGCAGAGCAGCAGGCAGAGGGGGAGGGAGAAGCAGGCTCCCCACTGAGCAGGGAGCCCGATGTGGGGCTCTATCCCAGGACCCCACCCAGGCGCCCCCATAATACTATTTTAACTAAGGAGAAAATCTATATGATCACCCTGTTGGATGAACAAAAAAACCTTTAATTAAAATTCAACAAACTAACCTGATAAAAATCTTCTACTTAAATAAGAATAACAGGGTACTTCTTAGCATGATAAAGAATGTCAGAAACCAACAGCCAATATTAATTGCAAAATATTAAAGACATTACCACAGAAGTCAGGAGCAAGGCAAGGGTATCATCTCCCTGTCCCTTTTTTAAAGATTTTATTTAATTGTTTGACAGAGAGAAAGAGCACAAGCAGTTGGAGTGGCAGAGGCAGAGGGAGAATCAGGCTCCCCATTGAGCAGGGAGCCCGATGTGGTACTCAATCCCAGGACCCTGAGATCTTGACCTGAGCCGAAAGCAATGGCTGGACATGTAACTGACAGAGCCACCCAGACGCCCCTCTACATGGATTTTAAAAAATAAAACTGGGATCATAGTATATTATTATCCCGCAATGTATTTTCTAAACTTAGCAAAATAGCATGTACTGAGTTCGTGGTTGCTATTATCCTTTTTCTTTTCAATGGCTGCACAGTAGTTCATAGTATAAATGTGCCATAATTTACCTAACTATATCCTACTGATGAATTTTAAGTTGTTTTAATTTTTTTACTATTAAAAAAGTGCTTCAGTGAATACCTTTATATATACATCTTAGTTCACTTGTGAAAGATAGTTTTTTAGAATTGAAATTGCCGGTGCCTGGGTGGCTCAGTTGTTAAGCTGATCTCCAGGGTTGATTCTGCTGATCTGGGGGCGAGGTGGGTGTTTCCTTCCTCCCTCACTACACCATGCGTGTCTCTACCGAAGCTATGACCTTGGTTGAAGAAGATCAGCTTCCCGATTGAGGAGGACCGTTCTTCGGTCTGGGGTATTAGAGTAGCTGCACTCCTCTGCTAGAACCTCCAAACAAGCTCTCAAGGTCCATTTATGGGAGAATCTAGGGTAGTCAAGCTTCCAAGACTCCAGACATATCCAAATGAGGTGCTGCATGTAGCAGTCAGCCTTTGTTTAAAAAAAAAAAAGTCATTATTTGTAGATTATATGATCACTACCTGGAAAAAAAAACAACAACAAAATTAACTAAGTAAAGCTTGGGTTTAAAAAAAAAATTTAGGGGCACCTGGGTGGATCAGTCATTAAGCATCTGCCTTTGGCTCAGGTCCTGATCCCAGGGTCTTGGGATAGAGCCCCACATCAGGCTCCCTGCTTAGCAGGGAGCCTGCTTCTCCCTCTCCCACTCCCCCTACTTGTGTTCCCTCTCTCACCATGTCTCTCTCTGTCAAATAAGTAAATAAAATCTTTTTAAAAAATTTTTAAGTTTTAGTTATTTAAATAATCACTACGCCGCCTGGGTGGCTCAGTGGGTTAAAGCCTCTGCCTTCGGCTCAGGTCATGATCCCAGGGTCCTGGGATTGAGGCCCACATCGGGCTCTCTGCTCGGCAGGGATCCTGCTTCCTCCTCTCTCCTCTCTCTCTGCCTGCCTCTCTGCCTACTTGTAATCTCTCTCTCTGTGTCAAATAAATAAATAAAATCTTTAAAAATGAATAAATAAATAAATAATCACTACACCTAACACAGGACTGGAACTCACAACCCCCAAGGTCAAGAGTCCCATGCTCTTCCAACTGGGCCAGCCAGGCACCCCTTAACTAAGTAAAGTTAGACTGAAGAGCTGGGTATGTGAGAAGGAAAACACTCTCGTACCCGGAAGATGTATACACTGTATTCTGGAAATAATTTTTCAGTATGAGTCAAAAACAGTAAGAATATGCATCACTTCTGATCCATCAATCAAAATCCAGGATTTCTTTCCAATAGAAATAAGTAAAGATGCAAAGTTTTAGCTACAATAATTTTTACTGAAGCATGGTTTATAGCTATGAAAAATTGAAAACAACCTAAATAAATGATGGTTCATTCATACAGTCTCACACAACACATCCATTAGTAGTTGTATGTAGATTAATGTTTGTTGACAATATCATATTTTTATATTAGACTGCTCAATGAATATCACAAAACAGCATATCAATATGATACCAATATAAATTTATATGGATACTTCTGAATTACCCATCAAATTAATTTTGGTCAAATTTAGTCTGCTTAAAGGTAAATTATTTGTGAAGTCCAAGACAAATCCAGTCAATCCAAATGTACATCAATCCAAATGTAAGCTTAACACTGACATCCCAGTTAAGTCACCAAGAGTGGATACAAAATATAAAAGATATCAGAGAGAATCCTGACATAATAATTAATGTCTGTTCTGGGATCTTACAATGAGACTTCTAAATGAAATTAAGTGCAATTTGAATAACCTCTCTCTGTTTACAAAGATCACAAGCTCTGTCAGGGTATCTCAGGATTGTTTTAAGTGCCCCTGGAGACCCTGGGAACCCATGGGAACCCCATATTGCGCCTGTCATTTAGATGCTTATCCACTGGTTGGAAGAATCCAAACAAGATGCTTTCAGCCAAACACTGCAATGTCCCCAGCAAAAAGGAGGGCCAGTGTTTGCTTTGTGACAATTCACTGTTTTCCCAAACCATGAATCAGCCCCATTGTTCCACCTGCTTCTTTGGATCATTCATTTTGTTCATCAGAGTTAATGGCAAAGGAAGGAACACGGCAAAAAAAAACCAAAAAACAAAAACAAAAAACAAAAAAAACACCTGAGACTCTGGGCAAGGAGGAAAACACGAGGCCACAGTATTTAACCAAAAAAAAACAAAAAAAACACCTGAGACTCTGGGCAAGGAGGAAAACACGAGGCCACAGTATTTAATTCTGCTTATAAAGAAAGAGTCAGGATTTTACAAAGGCTGCTTCAGAGAAATGGCTGGAAATGTGTCAGAAGGCTAATTTCACAGAGAGCATTTAATTTACAAAATAATACTTGGCAGTTGATCAGCATCTTTCATCCCAAGGTAAAGGGGTCTCCAAATGAAAATGCATAAAACTTTTCTGGGTACTACATCATGTCAGACTTTTCTTTCCTTCCTCTGCTGGCTTCCCTCCCACCCTACTTTTTTTCTTGCTCCTCCCTGCTCTTTCTCAGTTGGAAACAAATGATAGTTCAACCTGGATAATACTCTCCATTGTCTCATTGTACAAGCTGATGTTCACTCAGTTGGCCCAAACATTTCATGCAATTTATTTTAGAATAAAAGGGGAGGAAATTTTGTCTCCTCATTACAGCACATATTGCCCCAAAGTCAGCTCTATTTTTAAATCCCCATAAACCAGTTCAAGGTCATGTCTTTCTACCCCATGATAACTCAATTTACCTCTATTGTACTGGTTAGGACTCTTGGTTATAAGTAGCTTAAGAAAAGGGGACAACTTTTAAAAGGATGAAGAAGCGCTTTCACAGAGCCAAAGACAGTGTGCAAGGAGGCCATTGAAATGGTCTGAAACCAGAAACATAAAGCAATCTAGAGTCTCTACATCTCCCTCCCTACTTCATTATTTTTCCCTCTGTGTATCTGTTTTTCTCTCTGCCTATCTGCTTTTATTTCTCCTTCAAGACACCTGATAGGCAGAATATGGCTGCTGTGCATCTCCCAGTTCATAGGTTAAAATTCTAGCCAACTGTAGACGATGATCTGTTTCTCAGTTCAGTCCTAAGTTCCCCCAAAGAAACAATGTAATCATCACCCTGAGTGATGTGTCCACCTCTGGTACGAGCAGCCATGGCCAGGCAGGCAGAGTCAGATGGTAGCAAAATGGCTCCCAAGAGCCCATGCCAATGATGTGACATATGACTGTGCTTCCCAAAGAAAGGGGGATGTCTAGTGAGCTGAAGAAATGACCAAAGCCATAAACCAAATCAGTTCGTTGTTTTGATATTTGGACTATTTGGTAATTTATTTTTTTTCTTGCTGAAGCTCAGTAATATTCTTTTTTTTAATAAAGATTTTATTTATTTATTTGACAGAGAGAGAACACAAGCAGGAGGAGTAGCAGGCAGAGGGAGAGGGAGAAGCAGACTCCCCGCTGAGCAGGGAGCCTGATGTGTTGCTTGATCCCAGGACCCTGGGATCATGACCTGATCTAAAGGCAGTCGCTTAACTAACTGAGCCACCCAGGTGCCCCTCAGTAACATTCTAAAGAAAAGAGTTCTGGTTGCATTTTTACAGAATAAAGTTTGCGTGACTATGGCCAGTTCACATAGCAAGGTTGGTGACCCCTTCTTATGGGTACTCCAAATGACCATCCTTACACCATATCTCTTAACCTTTCCAGTTTTCAAGGACTGATAAAGTCAAAATTAAGCAGTAAGCACTGACTTTTGCTTCCAGTGCTCCTGAGTATGGGGCAGATCTATGGGAATGCCTTAGATCTTGGGAAAGGCAGCTCTGTGTTTATTGATTGTCAATAATGTATTGAACGTAGCACCAAAAGCTTTGTCATCTTGGTCAAACACTAAGTTCCTCTGGGTCTCTTCACTGTAAATAGGAGGAACAGTATTGTTATTTCTACCTCATAGGGTTGTTTGTGGGTCAAAATGAGATTATATAATCAGAAGTATTTCATGAACTATAAAGAATAGTACAAGTGTATTACCTATATACCCAAGCCTCACCAGACTTTAGTACAAATGAGTAAAAGGGCTTTTACATACAGTGTGGTATGAATATTAAGAATAGGTTTGTTTTAACAAATGGTGCAGGAACAATTGGACATCAATATGCCAAAAAAAATTGATACATATGTTGTACCATACAGCAAAATGAACTTGAAATGAATCATAGACAGGGGCGCCTGGGTGGCTCAGTTGATTAAGCATCTGCCTTCAGCTCAGGTCATGATCCCAGGTTCCTGGGCTTGAGCCCCATGTCTGGCTCCCTGCTCAATGGAGAGTCTGCTTCTCCCTCTGCTCCCCACCCCCCCGCCCCCTGCTCATGCACTCTCTCTCTCTGTCTCAAATAAATAAAATCTTAGAAAACACTACATGTTCAAAAAAGAAAGAAAGAAAGAAAGAAAGAAATCACAGACCTAAATGTAAACCTAAAACTATAAGCCTTCTGGAATAAAATAGAGGACAAAATATTTGTGATTTAAGGTTAGGCAAAATTTGGTAAATAAAAAACAAAATGTGGAATGCCTGGGAGTCGGTTAACCACCAGCTCTTGGTTTTCCTCAAGTCATGATCACAGGGTCCTGGGATTGAGCCCCACATTGAGCTTTGTGCTCAGTGGAGAGTCTGTTTGTCCCTCTCCCTCTGCTCCTCCCCCTATCCCCACTCTCTCTCTCTCTCTTTGGAATAAATAAATAAAATCTTAAAAAAAAGCATGAACTATAAAAGAAAAAAATTGATAAATTAGACTCATTAAAATGAAAACTTCTGCTCTGGAAGAGACACTGTTAAGAAAATGAAAAGACAAGGGCACCTGGGTGGCTCAGTCGGCTGAGCGTCTGCCTCATGATCTCAGCATCCTAGGATGGAGACCCGAGTTGGGCTCCCTGCTTAGCAGGCAGTCTGCTTCTCTCTCTGCCTCTGCTCCTCCCCCTCACTCGGGCTCACTCACTCTCTCTTACTCTCTCAAAATAAATAAATAAAATCTTAAAGAAAAATACTGAAAAGACAAAACACAGAATGGAAGAAAATATTTGCAAAACACACATCTGATAAAAGATATGTATATAAAATATATAAAGAACTCCAGTACTCAATAATATGAAAACAATCCAACTCAAAAATGGGCAAAATTTGAATAGACACTTCACCAAGTAAGATGGTAAGTAAGCATATAGAAAAACTTTCGACATCATTAGGCTTTAAGGATATGAAAAATGAAAACTATAATGAAATGCCACATCACATACCTATTAAAATGGCTAAAATAAAAATAAACAAATTGACAAGACCTAATGTTATAGAGGATACTGAACATGCTGGCGGGAATGCAAAACTGGTAGTTTCTTGCAGTACAGATAGGCCACTGAAAGTAGTCAAGCATACATTACCATATAACCCAGAAATCCTACTCTGGGGTATTTATTTAAAGATATTAAAGCACGTGTGTGCACAGAGAGCTGTATGCAAATGTCTATAGCATTTATAATTGCCAAAACCTGAAAACAAACCAAATATCCATCTATCGGTGAATGAATAAATACATATGGTATATCCATACAATGGAATACTACTCACCTATTAAAAGGAGCAAATTATTGATACACTGACATAGATGAATCACCAATAAACTGTGCTGAATAAAAGAAGCCAGCCTCCAATGATTCCATTTGTATGACATTCTGGAAAAGTCAGAAGTATAGGGATAGACAACTGCCAGGTGTGTGAGTACAGGGATGAACACAAAGCAGTCTTTTTGGGGTAATGGATCTGTTCTATATTTTGATTGTGGTGGTAGTTACATGATCTGTGTGTTGGAAAGAACTCATAAAACTGTATGCCTGAAAATAGAATTTTACTGAATGTAAATTATTCCTTAATAAACCTGACTTTCAGAAAAGAACAAGTATGGCAGTTTCTCAAAAAGTTAAACATAGGGTGCCTGGGTGGCTCAGTCATTCAAGCTTCTCACTCTTGGTTTCAGCTGAGATCATGATCTCAGCGTCATGGGATCAAGCCCCACATGGGGCTCTGAGTTCCGCAGGGAATCTGCTTCTCTCTCTCTGCCCCGCCCCTTGCTCACGTGCTCTCTCTCTCTGTCCCTGATAAAAATGAATAAATTTTAAAAAGAAAGTTAAGCATAGAATTAGCATATGGTCTAGTAGTTCCACCTGTGGGTGTATGCCCAAAAAACGTGAAAGCGGGTACTCAGACATAGCAGCATTACTCACAGTAGCTAAAAGATGGAAACAACCCAAATGTCCATCAAAAGATGAACGGATTAACAAAATGTGGTATATACATACAATGACATATCATTCAACCATAAAAAGGAAGGAAAATCTGACACAAGCTATAACACAGTTGAGCCTTGAAAACATGCTGAGGGAAGTTAGCTACACACAAAAGGACAAATATTATATGATTCCATTTATATGTGGTACAGACAGGAAGTAGAATAGAGGTCACCAGGGGCCAAGGGAGAAAGTTATGGGGAGTTATTTTTTAAGGGGTACATGGTTTCTGTTTGGAGTGATGAAAATTTCTGGAAATGAACAGTAGTGGCAGTTACACAACACTGTGAAGGTACGTAATGCCATTGAATTAAATTTCATGTTATCTATATTTTACCACAACTTCTTTTTTTTTCTTTTTGAGAGAGAGAGGGAGAGAGAGTGCACACAAGTCGAGGGGGAGCAGAGGGAGGGAGAGAATCTTAAGCAGGCTCCATGCCCAGTGTGGAGCCCAACACACGGCTCTATCTCATGACCCTGAGATCATGACTGAGCTGAAATCAAAAGTCGGACGCTTAACTGACTGAGCCACCCAGGCACCCCTATTTTACCACAACTTCTAAAAAAGAATGCAAGTGAAGCTGGGTTTGACTTCTAGCTTTGCCATGTACCAGCTGGGTGATTCCTTGGATAAGCTATGCAGACCCACTTGGATATGTTAGAGTAGCCAGGTTGTGCTACAGTTAAAACAAAGTTAAAACAAAGCAACCAAACAAAAGATCAAAATCTTGGTAGCACAACAAAGATTTAGTTCTTATTTACAGTGTATATCCGATATATGGGTGGCAGGGGACATGGGGGGCTCTGCTCTGGAATACTCTCAAGGTACCAGGTTGATGGAGGTTCTTACCACCCTGCACGTTAACCCCTTCTGGACACTGCCCTTTGGGGCACCATGCAGGGAAGAACAACTGGAGAATCAGCAACAGGCTTTACTTTGTTTTTTGTGGGGATTTTTTAAGATTTTATTTATTTATTTGACACAGAGAGAGAGATCACAAGTAGGCAGAGAGGCAGGCAGAGAGAGGGGGAAGCAGGCTCCCCGTTGAGCAGAGAGCCCGATGCGGGGCTCGATCCTAGGACCCTGAGATCATGACCTGAGCTGAAAGCAGAGGCTTTAACCCACTGAGCCACCCAGGTGCCCCAAGGCTTTACTTTGTCAACACTCCTGTCTACACCAAGGGGCTGGGAAATGTGAGCGAGCGGTGGAACTTTGGATGAGCAGCTCTGTCTCTGCCATACTTCTCAGTGCTTCAGTTTCTTTATCTATAAAATAAGCATAGGAATTTTTAAAAATAAGGTATAGTTGACATAACATTATATTAGTTTCAGGCATACAACAACATAATGATTCAATATTTGTATAACCACAGGAAACTTTAATCTCAGGTTGTAGTGAGGATAAATTGATATGATATATTTAAAGCACTTAGTACACGTAGTGAACCTTCATTAAGATGTTATCCTTTAAAAAACTAAAAATAGAACTACCAGGGTGCCAGGGTGGATCAGTCTGTCAAGCGTCTGACTCTTGATCTCAGCTCAAGTCTTGATCTCAGGGTCGTGAGTTCAGGCCCCGTGTTGGGCTCCATGCTGGGCACGAAGCCTAATCAAAAAAAAGGGGAAAAAAAAAAGAACTACCATAAAATCCAGTAATCCCACTTCTGGGTATATATCTAAAGAAAATGAAAACAGGTTATCAAAACAATATCTTCACACCCAATGTTCATTGCAGCATTATTCTCAATAACCGAGATTAGCAAACAACTTGACTGTCCACCTATGGATGAATGGATAAAGTTGTGGTGCGTGTATATACAATGACATACTATTGAGCCATGAGAAAAAAAGAAATCCTGATAAACTAGCAACAACCTGGAGAGAGCTTAATTACATTATACCAGGGGCGCCTGGGTGGCTCAGTAAGGTAAGCGTTCGCCTTTGGCTCAGGTCATGATCCCAGGATCCCTGGAATCCCGGGATCCCAGGATCAAGTGGCTCAGCAGGGAGCCTGCTTCTCCCTCTGCCTGCCCCTCCCCCTGCTTGTGTGCACACTCTCTCTCCCCCCACCCCCCGACAAATAAATAAATAAATAATCTTAAAAAAAGACTATGCCAAGTGAGGTAAGACAAAGACAAGTGCTGCATTATATCCTTTACTTGTGAAATATAAACACAAAAACCCTCAAAAAGAAAAAACCAAAAATTAAAACAAAACCCAAAATGGAATGGCGATTGCCAAGGACCGGAGTATCAGAAAGGGAGAGATGTCCTTTAAGGGTACATACTTGCAATTATTAGATAAATAAATCCCAGAGATCTAATATGCAGTAAAATACACAACACTGTACTGCTAGAGGAAATGATAATTACATATAATAGAGGTGTTAGCTGATAAAAGCAATCACTGCATTAAAAATGTAGGAAAATCAGTATGTTAAACATACACAATGTTATAGGTTAATTATATCACAATTTTTAAAAATGTAATGTTCCATCCAGCTCCATAGTTTTATCCTGCGCTCAAGAACAAGGTGTGGAATTACTGGATCTGCTTGATAACGACTCTGCTATTGGCCTCCACGTGTTTGTAGGCAACCATTTGCTTCTCTCACCAGTGTTGTGCTCTAGTCAGAGCTCTTCGGGTTTTAAGAAAAAGAAACCTGATGGAAATAGATAGCTCAAGTAAAATGAAGGTTAGTGTAAAAATAAAGAAATCAGAGAAAAGCAAAAATGAACTAGGAGCCTCATTGGAGGGCTGGAGCTCATCCTTCTGGAACCAACGACCCTCTCAATCTCTGTGTTCTGGTTTATCTGCTTAGCTTTTTTCTAGCTCCCTCCCAACTGTCTTCCTGTGGGTCTTATTTCTCCCTGACTCTAGTTTGCACATGCTCGAAAACTTGCTGCACCATCCTTGATTCTTCAAGGCGTTTCTGTTCAGTTGGCTTCTTTGGACTGACTACTTCTCTCTATGTTATTTCCTGAGAAAGGAATGTTAGGTCCAACTCATCTTTTCCAACTTGACCCTGAAAACCACAAATAGTTAACCTGATATTGAATCGGCTCCCTTTAGATAAGGTGTCTCCCTCTTGACGAATCAACTTTGGTTCTTCCTATTTCCTGGTTCTGTCAGGTGGCTAGCTGATCAAAGGCTGCTGAAGGGAGAGGGTTGTCTGTAAATAGGAGGTGAATGGGACAGGCATCCAAAAATGTGCTTTGTAAAAAGTGAATATTATCAGGGCGCCTAGGTGGCTCAGTTGGTTGGGGGTCCAACTCTTGATTTCAGCTGGGGTCCTGATCTCAGGGTCATGGGATGGAGACTGGTGTTGGGCTCTACACTCAGCTGGGAGTTGGCTTGAGATTCTTTCCCTCTGTCTCCGGGCACGGGCCCCCTGTTTTTGCTCACAGGCTCACTCACTCTCTCTCAGATGAAAACATAAATCTTTATTTTTAAGTAAATATTGGGGTGCCTGGGTGGCTCAGTCAGTTAAGCGGCTGCCTTCGGGTTGGGTCATGATCCCAGGGTCCTGGGATCAAGCCCTGCATTGGGCTCCCTGCTCAGTGGGGAGCCTGCTTCTCCCTCTCCTTCTGCCCGCCACTCTGCCTACTTGTGCTCTCTATCTCTCTGTCAAATAAATAAATAAAATCTTTTAAAAAAAGAAATTTTAAAAAAGTGAATATTATCATAAAAATATCTCATGCTAATGTGGTACATGAAAAAATGGTATTCTATTTTAATTTGCATTTTTATTAGGGAAGTTGAACATTTCCCCCTCTATTTATTTGCAATTTCTTTTTTGTTTATTTGTTAATGTTCTTGGCGCATTTTTCTACTGCTGTTTCCACCTTTTCCTTGTTTTAAATATTTTTTTAAAGATTTATTTTTCTTAGAGAAAGAAAGCATGTGTGTGGGCGGGCAGGAGAAAGGGCAAAGGGAAAGGGAGCCGGAAAGAATCTCAAGCAGAGATGGTAGGTGCAGAGGCTACTGGGGCGGGGCTCGGTCTCACAACCCTGAGCTGAAATCAAGAGCTGGATGTTTAACCAACTGAGCCACCCAGGGTCCCCTCTACCTTTTCCTTGTTGATTAGTAAAAGGCTATTAACCATTTGTCTATTGCATCTATTACAAATATTTCCCCCAGTTTGTCATTTATACATTAACTTTGTATGTGGTGGGAGTTGGAATAAAGAAGTTTTTATGGGGGTGCCTGGGCTGCTCAGTGGGTTAAAGCCCTGCCTTCGTCTCAGGTCATGATCTCAGGGCCCTGGGGTCGAGCGCATCGGGCTCTCTGTTTGGCAGGGAGCCTGCTTCCTCTTCTCTCTCTGCCTGCCTCTCTGCCTGCTTGTGATCTCTCTCTGTCAAGTAAATAAATAAAATCTTAAAAAAAAAAAAAAGGAACTTCTTATGTTTTGGGTTTTGTTTTTGTTTTTTGTTTTTTTGTAAAGAGCTGTTATCTTTTCCTTCATGCTTTCTACCCTTAGGGTCTTATTTAGAAAGTCTTCCTAGCGCACCTAGACAGTGCAGTGAGTTGAGCATCTGCCTCTTGGCTTTGGCTCAGGTTGTGATCTCAGGATTGGGAAATGGAGCCCTAAATCAGGCTCCATACTTAGCTTGGAGTCTGCTTAAAACTGTCTTCTCCCTCTGCCCCTCTCCCCGCACTCTCCTTCTCTCTCTAAAATAAATAAATAAATCTAAAAAAATAAGTCTTCCTGCTCCCTAAGATAACATTTATGGTTTCATTTTGTACATTACTCTGCATGTAGTAGAAATAATAATAGCTAACATTTATGAGGCACATTTTGTGTGATAAACACCATTTTTAAATTTTATTTTTTATAAGTTTGGTTTTTTTTTTAAAGAGGGGGGAGAGAGCATGTGCAAGCAGGGTCAGGTGGACAGAGGAAGAGGGAAAGCAAGAGAGAGAATCTCAGGCAGACTCCCCATTGAGCACAGAGCCCAACATGGGGCTCAATCCCACGACCCTGAGATAATGACCTGAGCTGAAATTAAGAGCTGGATGCTGAACTGACTGAGTCACTTATTTTATTTTATATTTTTAGAAAGAGCATTTTTTAACACCCATTACCTTTTTAAAAAAAAGATTTTATTTATTTATTTACTTATTTATTTATTTGAGAGAGAGAGCATGAGTAGGGGGTAGGGCCAGAGGGAGAGGGGGAGAAGAAGGTTCCCCGCTGAGCAGGGAGCACAGTGTGGGATTTGATCCCAGGACCTGGGATCATGACCCGAGCTGAAGGCAGACACTTAACTGACTGAGCCAACCAGGCACCCCACCCGTTACCTTTTTTAATCCTCACAATCACATAGTCATTTTTATTACCTTGTTTTTAAATATGGGAGAAATGAAGCTTCAGGAGGTTAAGTATCTTGTCTGCAATTACACAACTAAACAGTGGCAAAACTGACATTCAAAAACCCTAAGTCCAGGCCTTAATTATTGCTGTATATATTTTCTAACTTCCCCCCAAAATCATTAGTCATTTTTTCAAATATATTTTGTTGTAAAATTCAGCATTTCCCTCACTGGTAGGAAGTAGTTTTTGCTAAGTTCGTGGGGCCATTTCTTCCCTTTATTTTCTGTTCTATTGATTCTTCCTTCTATCCCTGCGCCAGTAACATACTGTTCAAGTGACTGCTGCATTATTCATATGTTCTCCTGTCTGGTAGGCCAAGTCATCGCTAGACGCTCTTCTTTTTCAAAAAGTTTTCTGGTCTTTTCTTCACTGTTTATTCTTCCAGAAAAAATTTAGAATTATGTGGATAAGTCCCCAGAAAATTCCACTGACGTTTTTGCTGAAAATATTGGGGGCTAGGGATGGCTTGCATGCTGAGAATAGATTTCATCAGATTCCTCAGTTCATAGTGAGCACAGTCTGTGTAAGGCTTTCTGCATATTTTAGCCCTCCCTTCTTCTTCTTTTTTTTTTTTTAAAGATTTTATGTATTTATTTGACACAGAGAGAGATTACAAATAGGCAGAGAGGCAGGCAGAGAGAGAGGAGGAAGTAGGCTCCCTGCAGAGCAGAGAGCCTGATGCAGGGCTCAATCCCAGGACCCTGAGATCATGACCTGAGCTGAAGGGAGAGGCTTTAACCCACTGAGCCACCCAGGCGCCCCCTTCTTCTTGATCTACATTCTCCTTCTCCTTCCACACAGACACCCACAGTTATGTGTTTGAAATGCACCCTTGGATGTGTATATGTTCTTGTAAAATAATACCGCTGTTTTGTGCAGATGTTTTAGATTTACATAATAGTAATGGTCTAAGGATCTTTTTGTTTTATTTCTTTGCTCAAGACTGTTTTTAGGACGTGTTCATGCTGCTCACAGGTCCATTGCTGAGAAGTACAGGACGCACCCAAGTGTTTCACCAGGGACAGACACCTCAGATATCCCCAACTCCTCATTTTCATGACAGAACTGTAGCGAATCTCCTTGCACATGGTTTCTTGTGGACCTGAGAACTCTCTGGAGTATAGACCCCGGACTGGGGCTCCTGATTGATGAGTCTGCATCCTTGACATCCTCACTGCTGCCAGATTTCCTTCCGGAACGTCCATACCAGTTTGCACTCCCAGAATGACGTAGGAGGATGTTCATTTCTCTGATTCTCCTCATCACTCACTGCATTCTCTCTAATTTTTGCCCCTGAAAGGCACAAAATGACATCTTATTGTTTTGATTTGATTTAATCAATCATTTTATTGATTACCAGAGAGTTTGAATGTTTCTTCTTATTCTCGTGAATCATTTGCACTTCCCCAGCTGTGAGTTACCTATTTTTCTAGTGGGTTTCCTGCCTCTTTTTGGGTTCTTTCATCTGTCACATATAGATATTCAATTCCCTGGAGTTGCAGGTGATAGGAATCATACTTTATTTTCCACCAAAAAGTGAGACAGTTTTCCTGACAACATCTACTGAATAATTCATCCTTTCCATATTGACCTGTGGTGTCATCGTCATCTTATATCAAATTCCTATAGAGGTATGGGCCTATTTCTGAGCTCTCAACTCTGTTCCTTTGGTTGATCTTTCTATTCCTGTAGCATCACCATTCTGGTTTTATGACTGTGGCCTCACATTATATCATAAAATCTGGTTGAGCCAGTCCCCTCTTGGTGCTCTTGGTGTTTCCAAAATTAATTTAGGTACACTAGCAAGTGTAAGTTTGTTCAATTTCTCAAAAATTTCTGATGACATTTTGGTGTGGTTGGAATTGCATAAATTTTGGGAGAATTGACTTTTTAAAGTCGTAAAAGTCCATAAAAATTTTTTTAAAGTCCATAAAATTTAAAGTAAAATAAAAGTATGAGATTTCTAATAGAGTTCAGCTGCCCTTCACTCTATCTTTCCCTAACCCCGAGTCCCACTCCCCAGAACCCACGACTTGTACCCTTAGCTCTTCTGGTATGTCTCTCTATATCTCTAAACAAAATATTGACGCTGTCATTTTCACATGTTCTTATTTTAGATATTATCCATTGACCCCTTACTATGGAAATAATAGTTTACTCTCTTTTATTGCTGACATAGACATACAGATACACCCTCACATACACATCTTCCATCTTCCCAATATAGTATTATCACCATTTAAAGAAATGGACACTCAGGGGGCGACGGGGTGTTGTAGCTGGTTAAGCATCCCACTTCTAGTTTCAGCTCAGGTCATGATCTCAGGGTCGTGAGATGAGCCCCGTGTCCAGCTCCACGCTCAGCACAGTCTGCTTGAGTTTCTCTCCCTCCCGCTCTGCCCCTCCCCCCCCACGTGCACGTGCTCTCTCATTCATAAATAAATAAAGTCTTTTTAAAAAATCGACACTCCGTGCTTTTCTTGTTAAAACCATGTAATATTATTCATAGCCGAGCCATATAGTAGGCTATGTCCTTTCTTTGACAGCTTTCTGTTTTCCCCGGCATTAAAAATGACTTTGCATTGGGGTACCTGGGTGGTTCAGATGATTAAACATCTGCCTTCAGCTCAGGCCATGATCCCAGAGTCCTGGGACTGAGCCCCACATTGGGCTCCCTGCTCAGCGGTGAGCCTGCTTCTCCCTCTCCCTCTCCCCTTCCCTCTGTTTGTGCTCTCTTGTTCTGTCAAATAAATAAATAAATAAATAAAATCTTTATTTAAAAAATGACATTGCGGGATGCCTGGGTGGCTCAGTTGGTTAAGTAGCTGCCTTTAGCTCAGGTCACGATCCCAGGGTCCTGGGATCGAGTCCCACATCGGGCTTCTTGCTCGGCAGGGAGCCTGCTTCTCCCTCTGCCTCTGCCTGCCACTCCCCTGCTTGTGCTCTCTCTCTGTCTCTGACAAATAAATAAATAAAATCTTTTAAAAAATGACATTTCATTGTTTTTCTGTGTACCCATCACATACTCCGAGACTGCGGAATACCTCTAAAACTAATCAGACACGGCTGTCTTGGTAACGCTGCCTCTGAAGCTTTCCATCCTCCTGCTCCAACATCAGCCCATTACTCCTAAGACCTGCGGAAGCACTAGTATCCCAGACGTCCTCACATGTCCACCCTTGGTCCCTAACGTATGCTGGAGCTCCTGTTTCATGGACCTCTAATGTCTTCATTGTGGTGGGAATTATACTTCTGGAGCTTACTGAGAAATTTATTTGTATGGGGGATAAATTTTTGGAGACCATACGTGTTCAAATATGTATTTACTATCCTTTCAAATTTGAATTGTGGTTTGACTAGATTTTTAGGTTGGAAATAAATTTTTCCTCTGAATTTGAAGGCATTCCTCTATTGTCTACTAGCTGCCAATATATATTTATAAGTTTTCATTTTGTGCTTTTATAGATTTTACTTATTTATTTAAAATATAATTGGTATGGAACATGTTTCAGGTGTACAGCATAATGATTTGATGTTTGTATATTAGCTGCCAATATTTCTGATGAGAAATCCAGTGTCATTCTCATTCTTGACTCTTTATATGTGATCTGTTTTATTTCTCTTTAGATTTCTATTATCTCCAGTTCACTTCATGAAGATTGGCTTGGTGTGGGTCTTTTCTCAATAATCATGCTGGACAACAAACAGGTCCTTCTAATTTGAAAACTCATCCTTTTGTTTTTTGTTTGTTTGTTTGTTATTGTTGTTTTAGATTTTATTTATTTATTTGACACACAGAGAGAGAGAGAGAGATCACAAGTAGGCAGAGAGGCAGGCAAAGAGACAGGAGGAAGCAGGCTCCCTGATGAGCAGAGAGCCCGATGCGGGCCTCGATCTCAGGACCCTGAGATCATGACCTGAGCCGAAAGCAGAGGCTTTAACCCACTGAGCCACCCAGGCGCCCTCATCCTTTTGTTTTCTGAAACTCCTATTATTTGTCGTACCTTCTAAACAAACAATCCTTTCCTTTTTCTCTACTTTCTTTCTCTTCCTCTCTCTCTTACTCTACATCTTAGGAGATTTCCTCAACCTTATCTCCCAACCTTTTCTGTTTTTATTTTTTTATGTCAAAGAAGTAGTTCTTCTTTGCTGAATGTTCCTTTTAAAAATCAACGTGTTGGGCGCCTGGGTGGCTCAGTGGCTTAAAGCCTCTGCCTTTGGCTCAGGTCATGATCTCAGGGTCCTGGGATCGAGCCCCACATCAGTCTCAATGCTCAGCGGGAAGCCTGCTTCTCCCTCTCCCACTCCTTCTGCTTCTGTTCCCTCTCTAGCTGTGTCTCTCTCTCTTTCAAATAAATAAATAAAATCTTATAACAAAAAAAAACCAAATCAAAACAAAAAAATCAACCTGTTCTTATTTCATAAATATGACACCTTTCAGAGCACTGTGGGAATATTAATCACAGTTGGGTTGTATTTTTTTAGTTCTCTTCTCTGCATTGTCTATATTTCACCTGAGCACCATCAAATGTCTGATCCTTATCTGTCCATTTAAGAGCAAGGTGAGGAAAAGGTAATTGGAAACTTTGCATGGTGAGGCTTGTCATCCGGTAGTCTCACTGTTGGTGAGTGACCCAGTCATTTGGTAGAATGACCCACATGTACTAGTATCTGTAGACTTTTTCTTGCATGTGATCGATTACTCCACAGAGAATCCTCCAATTCCAGATTGGAGATTGGTAGGAAGTAATAATAATCCTGGCAGTCAGTGTTCCTGAATCCAAGAGAGGGAAGGAGGTGGGTCTTGAGTGACCGGACCTCCGTGCTCTCTTCCTCTTTTTGGTAAAGTACCAAAGTATTGCCCTGCCTGGTGTGCCTGGCTGGTCCAGAGCCTCTTCATTCTTTCCAGGTAATGAAACTCCCATCTTCCACTTGCAGAAGTTACCTGCTTTTTCAGGCTTGGAGAGAGAACTACTTCTTACACAAACTGTCACCTAATGCTCCTGTGTTTTCCATGTTAGTTCCACTCCCACCTTGAGAGGTATTCAGTGCTTCCAATTACTAAAGCTTTCTATAGCCATTCTTCAAGGTGAGTGCGCTATGTCTTCCTTCTTGGGCCTTATTTCTCTGGAGGACTTAATAGAAAAGAAACAGCTGAAACCAAAATCAGTTATCGTTAATCCATCCTCTTTCCATCCTCCAAAATGGGGTTCACATCATTTATGATTTTTCCGTTATCGTTCCCATTTGATCTGTGGGCTTATCATATTTGTAGTCTTTTACTGTGACTTTAATGGGGTAATAGGAGAAACTAGACACACATTTAGATTCAGGTGGCATGGTTAACCAAATGGGTTACGAAGTTTTTTTACCCTATTTTAAAAACTGTGGTAAAATAGCCATAAAATTTACCATTTTAACCATTTTGAACTGTGTAATTCAGTGGCATTAAGTATATTTACATGTTGTTCGACCATCGCCACTCATCATTTCCAGAACTTTTTGTTATCATTCCAAACAGAAACTTTGTACCCACTAAGCAACAACTTCCCATTCCCCTTCTACCTCCAGCTCCCCATAACCTCTATTCTACTTTCTGTTTCCGTGAATTTGCCTATTCTAGGCACTTAATATAAGTGGAATCATACAATATTTGTCTTTTTTGTGTCTCTGGCTTATTTAGCTTTGCATAATATTTTCTTTTTTTTTTAAAGATTTATTTATTTATTTGACAGAGAGAGAGAGAGATCATAAGCAGGCAGAGAGGCAGGCAGAGAGAGAGGAGGAAGCAGACTCCTCACTGAGCAGAGAGCCCGATGCGGGCCTCGATCCCAGGACCCTGAGATCGTGACTTGAGCCGAAGGCAGAGGCTTTAACCCACTGAGCCACCCAGGCGCCCTGCATAATATTTTTAAGGTTCATTCATGTTGTAGCATGTGTCAGAATTTCACTCTTTGTCAAGGCTAAATAATATCTCATTCTATGTGTACAACACATTTTGTTTATCTCTACATCTCTCTATTATTACTGAGTTCCATATGTTGATCTTCTATCTGGCCCTATTGCTAAATTCTATTTATCTCTAAGAACTTGTTAAATCTGTGGGGTTTACCTGTAGATACTTATACCATCAATAAATAACGAGAATTTTGTCTCTTCCCTTTTGTATTAATTTCCTATTGCTGCTATAACAAAATACCACAGATTTAGTGTTTAGAGTATCAGTACAAACTTATTACCTTATTAAAACTGGTCAGAAATCCATGGGGTGCCTGGGTGGCTGAGTTGTTAGGCATCTGCCCTCAGCTCAGGTCATGGTCTCAGGGTCCTGGGATCGAGCCCCACTTCGGGCTCCCTGCTCGGCAGGAAGCCTGCTTCTCCCTCTCCCATTCCTCCCTTCTTGTGTTCCCTCTCTTGCTGTCTCTCTCTGTCAAATAAATAAATAAATAATCATAAAAAAGAAATCCGAAATTATTCTCGCTGGGCTAAAATCAAAGTGCTGGCAGCCTACATTCTTTTCTAGAGTGTCTAAGAGAGATCTATTTTCTTGCCTTTTCCACCTTCTAGAGGCTCCCTGTGTTCCTCAGCTGGTGGTCCCTTTCATCTCCAAAATCAACAAGGCTTTCTCACATACCATCACCACGACTCTCCTTTTCTTTGACTTGTAAGTACTCTTGTAATTACAAGATAATCCAGGATAATTTCCTCTCAAAATCCTCAGGTAATCACAGCTTCGAAGTCCTCTTTGGCATGAAAGGTAAGAATCACAGGGCGCCTGGGTGGCTCAGTGGTTTAAAGCCTCTGCTTTTGGCTCAGGTCATGATCTCAGCGTCCTGGGGAGCCTGCTTCCTCCTCTCCCTGTCTCTCTGCCTGCCTCTCTGCCTACTTGTAACCTCTCTCTCTGTGTCAAATAAATAAATAAAATCTTTAAAAAAAAAAAAAAAAGAAAGGTAAGAGTCACAAATTCTGGGGATTAGTGCATGGGCATCTTTGGGGGCTATTATCTTGTGTACCATATCTTCAAATCCTTAAACTTTTTTTTTTTTGAGGGGGGCGGGGAGGAGCAGAGGAAGGAGAGAAGGAATCTTAAGCAGGCTCCACGCCCAGCCTGGAGCCTGATGGGGAGCTTGACTCATGACCCTGACATCACTACCTGAGCCAAAATCAAGAGCTGGATGCCCAGGGCACCTGGGTGGCTCAGTTGGTTAAGTGCCTATCTTTGGCTCAGATCATGGTCATGATCCCAGAGTCCTGGGACTGAGTCCTGCATTGGGTTCCCTGCTCGGTGGGGAGCCTGCTTCTCCCTCTCTCTATGTCTGCCACTCTGCCTACTTGTGCTCTCTCTCTCTGTCAAATAAATAAATAAACAAAATCTTAAAAAAAAAGAGTTGGATGCCCAACCGACTGAACCACCCAGGCACTCCCAACACTTCTAATTTTTAAGTTTTCCCTATTTTTTTGGTGATGACATAAGCATTGAACAATAATAGCACTGGCATGGGTATCCTTGTTTTATTCCTGATCTTAAAGGGAACATTATCTAAAGTTTCTCTGTTAAATATTATGTTTATACATAATAGATGTTTGATGGATAATCAAATTTATGCAAGTTCCATTGTAAATTCTCTGGGAATTTTTTTTTTAAGATTTTATTTATTTATTTCACAAAGGGAGAGAGATCACAAGGAGGCAGAGAGGCAGGCGGGGTGGGGGGGGGAAGCAGGCTCCCCGCTGAGCAGGGAGCCCGATGCGGGCCTCGATCCCAGGACCCTGAGATCATGACCTGAGCCGAAAGCAGAGGCTTTAACCCACTGAGCCACCCAGGCGCCCACTCTGGGAATTTTTGTGATAAATAGGTACTGAAGTTTATCGAATCATTTTCTGCATTATTTAGATAAACCCATGGTTTATTTTATTTAGATTTTTAATGAATTACCTTGCTAGATTTTCTGATGTCTGATCATCTTTACCTACATTCCTATTTGATCGTGATGTATTATTACTTTTATATATAATTGGATTCAATTAGTTAATATTTTATCTAAGAGTTTCACATCTATCTTTGTAAGTGACATAGATTAGGGTTTTTTGTTTGTTTGTTTTTGCTTTTGTTTTATCGTCATCTTCTGGGCTAGAAACATAGCCGTGGGACCTGGCTGGCTCAGTCGGTGGAACATGTCACTCTTGATCTCAGGGTCATGAGATCCTGCGATCCATGAGATCCCATTGAGTGTAAAGCTTACTTTAAAACACACACACGCACACACACACACTCACAGTGATATTAAACTCTAAAAGGAGGTAAGAAGCTTTCAGTCTGTTTTCCAATTTCTGGAATAACTTGTTTCTAGTATTTTATCCTATTAATTTTATTTATTTTTATTCTTGTATCTATTATTTTAATATTTTATAGAACTCACTGGCAAAACTGTTGGAATCTGGATTGCTTCGGTGGGAAGAGGTAGGTAGAAGCTCTTTACTACCATTTTTTTTTAACTGATGTTTACTCAAGTTTTCTATCTTTTCTTTTATCAATTTTGTCATTTTAGATTTTCCCAGAAATTTATTCACTTTTATCTAGTTATAAAATTTATTAGCATACATTTATTTGTAGTATTCTTTTATTATTTATAAAATCTTTACTTTGGCCACTCTATTTTACCTTTTATGTTTTTATGTTATCTGCATCATCTCTTTCTTGAGTAGTCTCAGCACAGGTTCATATATTTTTAAAAGCAATCACTTCTTTTTATTAATCCTCTCTCTCATGATAATCCATTTTATTAATTTATTATCTTTTTCATTCCTTCTTTCTTGTTACTTTGGGTTTACTATTACTTTTTTCTAACATCCTTTTTAGTGATTAACTTATTTTCTATCTAATAAATGTACATAAAACTAAACAGATATGTATTTTCCTCTATTTAATTATGTCCTGCATATTTTTAAAAAGATTTTATTTATTTGTTTGAGAGAGAGAGAGAGAGAACATGAGAGACAGAGATAGCACAAATGGGGGAAGAGGCAGAGGGAAAAGCAGACTCCCTGCTGAGCAGAGAGCCTGATGCGGGGCTCGACCCCAGGACCCTGAGATCATGACCTGAGCCGAAGGCAGAGGCTTAACCCACTGAGCCACCCAGGCGCCCCTGTAATATTGAGGTTTTCTTAAAGACATGATACACGATTAATGTAGTCAATGTTCCTAACGTGCTTAAAGACATTATACTGGGTGGCTCAGTGTCTTGAGCCTCTGATTCTTGATTTTAGCTCAGGTCATGATCTTGGGGTGTGAAACTGAACCCACAGTCTGGCTCTGCACACAGCAGAATCTGCTTGAGATTCTTTCTCTCTCTCTTTCTCCCTCTGCCCTTCCCCCCGACCCACTCTCTCAATAAATAAATAAATAAATAAATAAATAAAATATTTTAAAACAACAAAAATATATACTTTGGGGGGTTACTTTGGGAAGAGGCATGTACATATAATGCATATATTACCCCACTTATTTATTCATTTACACCCATGTACTAGTTTGAGTTGATTAAGTATGTTATCCAAATCATTTGTATCTTTGCTTATTCTTGTCTGTTGAGTTACAAGTTTCTAAGTGGTGACGTATCTATTTGTGACTGTAGTTCTGCTAGTTACTACTTTATAGAATTTGAGGCTATATAATTAGGCACATGTATGTTAGTAGTTATTATGCCTTCTGGATTTGTTATCCCTTTCTGTTCTTCTTTGTCTCTTATGATCATTTTTTTCCCTTGAACTCTGTTTTGACTATTTTAATGTTAAAATTGTTATCATGGCTTCCCTTTGGTTCATATTTCTATGGCTAACTTTTTCTAATCCTCTATTTTTAATTCTACGGTATCGTTTTTGTTTTTCAAAAAAACCCCTTTGTAGATAACATTTGCTTGATTTGTTTTTCAATACAGTTAGAGTCTCTTTTGATAGATAAGTCCAATATGTTTATATTTATTGTAGTTATTTCTGCCTATAAATTTGTGTTTTCTTCTTATCGTATTTCTTTTTCTCTTCTTCTTTAGTGCCTTATGTTGGATAGACTAATTCTCTATTGTTGATTTAAAAGATACATCTCGAGGGCCTGGGTGGCTCAGTGGGTTAAGCCTCTGCCTTCGGCTCAGGTGGTGGTCTCGGGATCCTGGGATCAAGGCCCTCCTCGGCCTCCCTCCTCGGCGGGGAGCCTGCTTCCTCCTCTCTCTCTGCCTGCCTCTCTGCCTACTTGTGATCTCTCTCTCTCTCTCTCTCTCTCTGTCAAATAAATAAATAAATAAATAAGATCTTTTAAAAAATTAAAAATTTTTAAAGAAGATACATCTCTTTTTTATTTTCCTTGTGGTTATTTTTAAATAGCACAGTGCTGGCAAGTGTTTTCCAGTTGGATCTCTGGGGGAGAAAAAATCCTTATTTGTAGTATTTTCCAATATCTATGGTGTAAATACTCCCATCATGGCCAATTTTAGGCTTCCAACGTGACATCACTGAACATGGAGTTGGGAAGACAGGTGCAACAGCACACCATTATATATTTAATCTATAATTAACAATATAATAATTTTACATTATATCCCACAAGCTGGACAAGCCAGTCCTAACACACCAGTGCCCCAAATTGGTAAAATCCAAGCTTATATTTATTTCACATTTTAACAGTTGTATTGAGGTGTGAATGGCATCCAATAAGATGCACATATTTAAAGTATACAGTTTTTGTAAATTTTGATGTGTGTGCGTGTGCGCGAAAATATGACCACCATCAAGCCCATCAAACTTTGAAGCTGGAAAGAAAATCTGTCCCTGCATTGTAAACCGCTCTTAAACTTACTGGCTTGTTCATGATTCTATGGGTCAGCATTTTGGGCTGGTGACATCTGGGCAATTCTTTTCCTGGTCTTGTCTGGACTCATTCATCTGTCTGTAATCATCTGGGGTCTTATATGGGGCTGGATGGTCTAAGGTGGCCTCATTCACAGGCCTGGCAGTTAGCCAGTTGTGTATGGGCAGGCTGCCCACTGGGCATCCTCAGTTCCCCTGCATAGGGCCTCTCTATTGACCTAGCCCAGGTTTGTTCATATCTCAGTCTCAGGGGTGCAGCCACAGCCAAAAAGGGGCCAGTCCTTTTGTGCAAGCACCTTTCAAGTCTCTGCTTGCAACACATTTGCTAAAGTCCCACTGGCCAAGCCCAGCTTCAAGGAGTGAGGGAATAATCCCTTCCCCTTGATGGGAACTTGCAGGAAGGATGGGAAAAATTATTGCAACCATCTTTGTAAACAAATGAATATTCCCATGACCTAGTCAATAAAATTTTTATTTAGTAAATATCATGTGCCGTGTGCTAGACCCTAGGTTTAGCGAGAAAACAGAACACTTTCTGTCCTCAGGAAGATCTAATTTAGTGAAGAACACACAGACAGCTAAGCTAACAGCACAGTGTAGTGCAATCGGAGCCACCACAAGGTTTAGAGGATAGTGTGCAAGCAGGTGGGAGGGCATGGATTCACAGTGGGTAAGGAAAAAAGGAAGAGCTGCCTGGTGGACGTGACTGCCGAGGAGTCTGGAGACCCTCCTTATTTTGGCTTCTCAATGAGTAGAAAGGGAGGGAGAAGAAGAAGGGGATGCTGGGAAATGAAGTCAAAGATCTAGCCACATCCATCAGCCTTCAATCTCCAATCAGCTTCCTTTTACACATTAAATATGGAATCACAAATTCAAGATGGAAGCCTCAAGTCAAGCAGAACAAAAGAAATATGCCAAGACCATTTTTTTCCTGAGACTCCCCAGACCCTCAAAATCTCATCAGATTACATTCTTCATAAAAGATCCCTTGTCACCATAAGAGACTCTTAATCTCATGAAACAAACTGAGGGTTGCTGGGAGGTGGGAAGGTAGGGATAGGGTGGCTGGGTTATGGACATTGGGGAGGGTTTGTGCTTTGGTGAATGGTGTGAAAGATGTAAGCCTGATGATTCACAGGCCTGTACCCCTGGGGCAAATAATAGTAATAATAATAATAAAAGAGGGCGGAATAAAGATCCTTTTTCGAAGTGACTTTCCTAGATGGAAATTGTGGACACACTGCTTACTTGCTTTAAGTTTAGACACAGTCTATTTCACTGCCACCTGGCTCGTGTTTCTGGAAGGCTATGATTGGCTCACAAGACAAAATGCCCTAAAAGACAGGAGAGGAATGGCACTGAAAATGTAACAGTGATACAAAGTACATGGTCGGTGCTCCATGAATGATTCAAATTTATAAAAAATGTTTAGAAGAAAGGACATATACCTCATAGTAATCTGTGTTTATCTCTGGTCTAGTCACTGGAATTTAATGGGAGAGGGAACTCTCATTTTCTATATTTACTTCCATATTGTTGAATGTTTTACAATCAGCAGATAGTACTGCTAGTACCAAAAGTTTAAAAACTTTGAAAAAAGAGCTAAAGGTCTGAAACATTTCTGTCTGATTCTACTACAATTACCAATAATAACTCTCAGTGAATACTTCATAGGTGCTAAGCATTTAGCACGTATAACTCTATGAGTTAGGTACAATCATTTTTCTTGTTTTATAGATTAGGAAACTGAGACTCAGCCAGGTTATATAGAACTTGCCCAAGATGACATAGCTCAGAAATATCACAGTGAGAGTCTGACTCAGGGCTATTTGTCTTGAGAGGTTTATTTATAATCATTATGTTATGCCAAAATACCACTATCAGCAGGGGAAAGGGACAAATATTCCTGGAAACCTGAGACTAAGACCCAAAGCAGCAAGTACAATATCACAAAAGCTTTATATTTTACCCTTGAACTTGGTAAGATATTCTCTGTCTTGTAATACATGCACATTTGTTTGAAAATGGAAGCATACAAATTATTTTCCACTGAGTCAAACGAATGCTCCAGAAGGATGCCCACATCTATCCTGAGACTTTGTATGTCCTGGTCATGTCACTATGCATGTCGAAATAACTATTTCTCAAACAAAATCAGTTCTTCACATTCTAGCATTCTCCGGTAGATCAACTAGGTCACAATGTTTTCTTAAGATCCTGAAAGAAACCAAACATACCAGTTAACTTCAGTTTCTCCCCTGGTTCCAGTTCAGGAGATAAATTCTTCCTATTAAGAACTTGAAGCATCCCAAATGACCTGTAGTGACAGCTGACAGATAGGTCAGCCTGCTGGCCCAGGGCCTGACATTCCTTGGGCTGGCCCCAGCTGTCTCTGACATGGTCATCTCCTCCACACAGCACACAGCCCACTTTCTAGGAATTCATACACAATGACTGCTCAATGATGCAGTTCAAGCCAACACACAGTTGTTCAATGATTACTAAGTGCAAAAGTTCATCCACAAAAGAAATTGGAAATAGATAGCAGTAATGGTTGCACAACATTGTGGATCTTAAGTAAACTACTGAACTGCACACTTAGAAATAGCTAAAATGGTAAATTTTATCTTCTATATTTTACTACAACAATAAAATAGTAAAAAAAAATTATTCACAGATAAACAATACTGGATCCTGGCCTCAAGGATATTGTGGGGTTGGAGGATGGTAACATGTTCCTGGTGGATGAAACCATTAGCCATGAGAAGAGTAAGTCTTAGTCAGCTCATGCTGCTATCACAAAATACCATAGGCTGAGAACATTAATAGACACTTAATTCTCACAGTTCTGGAGGCTGAGAAGTCCAAGATCAAGATGCCAGCAGATTCAGCATCTGGTGCGAGTTCGCTTCCTGGTTCACAGGTGGCCATTTTTACCTGGCCATTTTTACATGGCAAGGAATCTTTGTGGAATCTTTTATAAGGACACTAATCTCATTCACGAGGGCTAATAACCCTCATGACCTAATCACTTCCTACGGCCCCACCCCTTAATACCCCATCACCTTGGAGGTTAGAATTCAACCTATAACTTTCAGAGGGACACAAACATTCAGACCATAGCAGGGGCCTTGATGCCATTTCGGGGGACCTAAAAGTCACAGTACTTCCTGGATAGAGTTAACAAAAGCAAATGACATTTATCGAGTACCTACTGTGTTCTAGACATTGTCACCTAATCCTTAGGACCGCTCTAGAAGGGAGGTTTCAGTGTTATCCATTTGTTTGGAGGAGGAAAACTGTGGTTTAAAGAGGCTAATGTCTTGTTCAAGGTCACATTGCTGGGAAGAAGCAGAGTGAGAACTTGAAACAGGCTCTGGCCCTGAACAGCTGGTGCTGTTAACCATCACTCAAGCCTGTTTCGGGAGTAGGCTGCAAAGTGGAAAACTCTAGCTCCGCTACTCCTCTTGCCTACCAGTCCCAGGAGAGCTCAGCATCCCCCAGTGCAGCCTTGGCACCTCAGACCACCTCAGTCTAATTTAACCCACAGTCTTTCATTATAACTAAACCACTCCTAGAAAAACTAGGAAAGGAGAGGGGGAAAAAATCAGCGTTCACATCCAGCAGGCCGGCTATTTTAAAAACAAAACAAAGCAACCCCTCCCCCCCAAACAGAAACAAGTGTTGGCAAGGGTGTGGAGAATTTGGGACTTTAGTACTTTGCTGGTGGGAACATAAAAGGATGTACCTGCTCTGAAAAACAATATGGCAATTCCTCAAAAATTAAACACAGAATTACCATGTGACCCATCAATTCCACTTTCAGGTAAATACTCAAAAGAAGTGAAAGCAGGACAGGAACAGACACCCACGTTTGTGGCAGCTTATTCACAATAGCCAAAAAGTGGAAGTAACTCAAGTATCCATTGAAAGATGAAAGGAGGGCTCCTGGGTGGCTCAGTTAGTTAAGCGACTGCCTTCCGCTCAGGTCATGATCCCCACAGTCCCAGGATTGAGTCCTGCATTGGGCTCCCTGCTCCAAGGGAAGTCTGCTTCTCCCTCTGACCTTCTCTTCTCTCATGTTCTCTCTCACTCTCTCTCTCTCAAAATAAATAAATAAAATAAAAATAAAAATTCTTTAGAAAGATGAAACAAGGGGCACCTGGGTGGCTCAGTCGGTTAAACGTTTGCCTTCCGCTCGGGTCATGATCCCGGGGTCCTGGGATCCAGCCCCGTATTGGGCTCCCTAATTGGGTGAGTCTGCTTGTCCTTCTCCCTCTTCCCTGCTCATGGTCTCTTTCTCTCTCTCTCTCTCTCAAATAAATACAATCTTTAAAAAAAAGATGAGACATAATATGGTATTTATATATAGTGGGATAATATGCAGTCTCAAAAAGGAAGGAAATTCTGACACACGCAGCACCATGAATGAACCCTGAAAAGATTCTGCCAAATGAAATAAGCCAGATACAAGAGGACAAATGCAGTACAATTCCAATTAGATGAGGTTCCTGGAGTAGTTAAATTCACAGAAACAGAAAGTGAAATGCTGTCGGCCAGGCATTGGGGGAAGGGACGAATGGGGAGTTACTGTTTAATGGATACTGAGTTTCAGTTGGGGAAGATGAAAAAGTTCTGGAGATGGAAGGTGGTGATGGTCACATAGCAATGTGGGTGTACTTAATGCTACAGAACTGTACACTGAAAAATTATTAAAATCGTATATTTCATGTTATTTACATTTTGTGTCACACAAAAAATTAGTATTTTCCAGTGGGACTCCTAGGCTAGGCTTCTAGGGTTCGAGATAGTGGAGAGAAGCAGGAAGAGAATTGCTCAGGCACCTCATCCTGTCTTCTTTAGGGAGTCTGCCTCCCACGAGGTCGGGTGGAGAGAAGGACCGGGATCATCTAGGGAGGATGTTGTGAATTTGTCTTGGTCTCTGGATTCTTTATCTGGGGGGTGGGAGGGGTCCGGGGGTGGGGTACAGAGCAAACACTAGACCCTGTCTCCCTGTGACTCTCCTACCTCCAGCTGCACCTGGCTCTCTGCTGGGCTCCAGTGAGCTGTGCAGGGCCAGGATAATTAAGTGACAGAACTAAACCCTGGGCTCCTTCTCCCCTGTCCATTCCTGGCGCTGTCCTCTGGCCTTAGGGTTCCTTCCAGGTGACTGTCCCATTGCTACGGAAGTCCTAGCAATTCAATTTTCTTATAGAAACGTCCTCGGCAATATGGCCGCCTGAGCAAGATGACAAGACTGTCAGGACACAAGGGATGCGTGCCGGGAAGTCCTTTCCCGCCCTTTTAGTCATTGAGCCTGCCTGGGTGAGGTGTCCCATCCTGGGCCACCATCCCTGACAAAAATGTGGCCCAACCAGGACTAGAGCAGGAAGCAGGGATCCATCTGACATGCCCAGGAGAAGAAAAAGCCAATGTAGTACTAGACCTGTTTTATGGTCATTGAAGGGAGTTTTTAAAAATTCCGTTAATGATTTTAACTTTCATAAGATAATGTAAGTCCAGAGAGTTAAAAAGCTAAAAGGTCAAATAGGAGAAAAAGACTTAAAGGGGAAACAGAGGCCCTCTGCTCTCCCACTCCCATCTCAAGTCCAGTTCCTCAGACCCAACCACTCTTAACTCCTTATTGGCGGTTTCTTTTGGACTTACACACCTCTAGTAACAAGCTTTTATGGCATTTCTGAAAATTTCATTTGCAGGACAGGTTTCCTGTTAAGGACTTGAAGGAATTAATTCTTATCTTCCTCTCCCTTCTCCATGTCTTTTCACACAATTTTGGTTAAAGCCATACTTTGTGTCCTCATGACAATGAGGGTAAATACGCATGAAGGCAGACTCAAGTACATTTCCCTTTCATTTGCCCTGGAGTTAATGCTCTCTTTTTGTCACATATTCAGCTTTGTTTGAATCTGTGAGTCTTCCCAGAGGTACTTGTCCAAGTACCATTCTCAGGCCAATTTTCCACACAAATCAATCGGATAACCCCTCCAATTCACCTACCCCCATCCCACTCCCCGTGAGTCCCTCTTGCAGCCCCTTCCCCACCTTGCAAATCTCTCTTTCTATCACTTTCCTTTCCTGACCTCAAATTCTGCAGAGAATTGCATTACCACTATTTTATATGATTTCAAAAGGCCTACTTGATTATTGTAGAAAAATGTAAAAGGCACAAGAAAGAAAATAAAGGTGATATATAATTCTTCTACCCAAACATAACTGTTAACACTTTGGTATGTATCTTTCCAATCTTTTTAATGCATATCAATGTATATCAAAGAGAGGAAAATACAATCCAGAGAATAGAGGCGGGACAGCCACGTTTCTGCCCCTGGGAGAGCAGCATGACTCCCATCTGAGTGGCGAATCTTTCGTGGGGGAAAACAGCTTGTTGGGCCCCATGAGCGGATGAATATCAAACGTCACCTTGCCCTCCACCCAGCCCCTGTAGCCACTGGTTTAACAAGACAAGGAGAGAAGGTGTGCTTGAAAGAACAGAGCAGGGATGCCTGGGTGGCTCAGTAGGTTAAGCGTCACACTCCTGATTTTGGCTTAGGTCATGATGTCAGGGTCATCAGGCTCAAGCCCCATGTAAGCTTTCCACTTAGCCTGGAGTCAGCTAGAGAGTCTCTTTCTCTCTCCCACCCCCTTTGTCCCTCCCTGCCTTCCTCTGCCCCTCCCCCTGCTTGAGTTCTCTCTCTCTCCCTAAAATAAACAAACAAATCTTAAAAAAAAAAAAAAGAAAAGAAAAGAAAAAATGAACAGCAATAAAATGCTCTGCCAGGACAAAGTGGTAGGAATTAAAGCATTGAAAAATTAAAATTTTTAAAGATTTATTTATATATCATGGGGGGGAGGGACAGAGGGAGAGAAACTTAAGCCAGCTCAGGGCTGAGCATGGAGTCTGATGTAGGGCTCAAGCGCACGACCCTGAGATCATGACCTGAGCCAAAACCAGGAGTTGGATGTTCAACCGACTAGCCACCCAGATGCCAAAAAAAATTCATTTTAAAAATTAAGGGCATGACAAAAATGATAGGTTGAGAGAGAAGGGTCTAGTGCCACACTGTCCAATATGGTAGGCACCCCATATGAGGCTATTTAAACTTAACGAAATTTAAAAATTCAGTTCCTCAATTGCACCAGCTACATTTCAAGTACTCAACAGACACATGTGGCTGGGCTACCACACAGACCAGAACACAGACCAGAACATTCCATCATTGCAGAAGACTCTCTTGGATTGCACTGGCTCTAACAAAGCTCAAAAACTTGCAAGGCATGGGCCCAATTTAGGTCATAGTGGCAAAGCATGATGATTAAGAGGTTCAGATTCTGCTTGGCCTCTTATTAGCCATATGACTTTGGGCAACTTAATCTCTGTGCCTCAGTTTGTTTGTTTTGTTTTTTTTTTTTAATATCTCTAACGCACAAGTAATGATAGCAACTATCTTCCAGGCTGTTATAAAGACCAAATAATTAATACCTGTAATGTGCTTAGGAAAGTACCTGACATATAGTATTATTAAGTACTTACTCAATCACCATTAAGTAAGTACTTAATACATATTTTGATTTTCTCATTAGTTACTAACAAATGAAGTTGAGGATTTTGAAATAAAAACCTAGGTTTCAGAGTGCCTGGGGGTCCTGGGATCAAGCCCCGAACTGGGCTCCCTCGAAGAGCTCCCTTGCAGAGAGCTTGCTTCTCCTTCTCCCTTTGCCCCTCCACAGGCTCATGGTCTCTCTCAAATAAATAAATAAAATCTTTGGAAAAACAAAAACAGAAACCTAGGTTTCTGGCTTTTTAAAAAGTCTACAAGGCCTGGCAAGCTTGGCTTGCATTTCTGCAATGCTACAATTGGCCAGAACAGAGTAGCGGCTGCCCAGGTAAAATGGAGCTCAAACCCTCCAGTAGCCCACCTGTCCTTGACCACACAGGTTCTTTCCGGACAGGATTTACATCGACTCCACTCAGAGCCCGAGTCTTTTTCTTTCCTTCTTCTTCTTCTTTTTTTTTTTTTTTAAGATTTTATTTATTTATTTCACAGAGGGAGAGAGATCACAAGGAGGCAGAGAGGCAGGCAGAGAGATAGGGGGAAGCAGGCTCCCTGCTGAGCAGGGAGCCCGATGCGGGCCTCGATCCCAGGACCCTGAGATCATGACCTGAGCCGAAAGTAGAGGCTTTAACCCACTGAGCTACCCAGGCGCCCTCTTTTTTATTTATTTATTTATTTATTTATTTATTTGACACAGAGAGAGAGATCACAAGTAGGCAGAGAGGCAGACAGAGAGAGAGGAGGAAGCTGGCTCCCTACTGAGCAGAGAGCCCAATGCTGGACTCGATCCCAAGACCCTGAGATCATGACCTGAGCCAAAGGCAGAGGCTTAACCCACTGAGCCACCCAGGCGCCCCGTCCGAGTCTTTTTCTAATTGGCACAAAGACACAGCATAGGCTAGTGGGCAGGCCTGGGAAAAGTGAGAAGCACGTGGACATCAAGAAATAAATATCTTCAGGAGGGGGAATGGCAGGTGGCTCTCTAGGGTGCTGATGTCCAAGGCTCCACTCTGAGCTGGAACCCAGACTGTAAAGTGTTGTGATTCTTACCTCAGATCTTCAGGAAGTCTGTTGCACACAGAGTTTTTGGTGTGCTGTGGTTTTGGTGAAATGAAGGTGTCCAGCAAGGAACAAAAATGGTGGTAAAAACAGAGTGAAAATGGAGAATTTTGCAGTGTCCAGGAGAAGAACGAGCCTCTTGGAAAAATCTGAGGAGCTTTTTTGAAGGTGGGCACCAGAGTGTGTAGGATATATGGAGTCATTCTATCTGAATAACGAGGAAAGCGTGACTCTAAGGCTGGGAATGTTGACAGTCTCCTGAGGCAGACATCTGGATTATAGGCTCATGTATATTGAGAAAGGGGAATTGAGAATTCAATCCCCCATTGAGAATCAAACTATTTGCAGCTTTGTGATTGCCTTCTACCTCATCATGTCTCACAAACATCTTTCCATGTCATTTTTTTTACATCAGATTCTCAAAGAGGGGAGAGGCCACATCAAAATCAAGCCACACAGGTTTAGCAGTCAGGAATCAGGTGAGGAAATAAATCACTAACTATGTTTAAAAACAGAATGGAGGGCGCCTGGGTGGCTCAGTGGGTTAAAGCCTCTGCTTTCGGCTCAGGTCATGATCTCAGGGTCCTGGGATCGAGGCCCGCATCGGGCTCTNAGCCTGCTTCCCCCCCACCCCCGCCTGCCTCTCTGCCTCCTGTGATCTCTCTCCCTCTGTGAAATAAGTAAATAAAATATTTTTTAAAAATAAAATAAAAACGGAATGGATTCAGCACAAAGATTAGGTGATGACCAAATCCCTGGAAGGGGGAGGAGTGGGCTCAAGGTTTGCTTCCGTGAATGACTCCCAGAACACTCTGGGGGAAGTCATCCCTTCCGTCACCCTCACGATCGTTGAGTTTTAGGACTTACTACTCAAGCTACAATCCAGGTATCAGAGAACTGGGACCAGGAGGCTATTGCCATCACCCCAACCTGGACACTGGGATGTGAAATTCTGCCCCATCTATCTCCACAATTTCCTCTGAACATCCGTGCTCCTGGAGATAGGACATTGGCATCTCGTAGCTTCGCTGGCTGGAAGCAAACAGCAGAAAGCAAAAAGAATGTGGCACAATCCCACCTCACTTCTACTTTTCAAATCTCACAGAAATGGATCTAAGTGGCAGGACCTAATATACACCCAGAATCCTAGCTGCGTGCAGTCTGGGAAGTGTAGCTTTATCTTTTCAGCCTCTGTAGCACAGAAAGGGCCACTGGAGTAAAGTTGAGAGTCCATCAACCATATCCTGCACAGAGATCCTAGTACGTCACCTCTAGGAAATCATCTTTGTCTCTGTTATGGGCAAAGCTATCCATGTCCCTTTCTTCTAGGAATGGCCCCCCAATTTTCCTTCAGAGACCCACCTCTCCTACTTGCAGTCCATTTGGTTGGGTGAGGCTTATCCCAGACCCCAGTCCCAGGGAAGAGCACAAGTCCCAGACCAGGGGCAACTAGTGCCCTCCTTCTCCTGTTCTTGCGCAGTATGTAATCGCTCAGAGAATATGTAAAGGGATGTGATATCATCTTCCTGGAGACATCAAGAAGAGAAGGGGTAGTCATTTATCTTGGACTGTTGAGACACTCCCAACCTAGAAGCTGGGGGCAGGGTATTGATTCATTGTTGCTTTCTGCCCTAAGATTTGGCAGTTTTCCGGCCTGGATGATGTGGACAAACAAATCATTTACAGATATCTTCAGAATTTCAAACTATCAACAAAGAAGATAATCCTGATTTCAAATATTCTGCTCTTTAATTAAATGAAGCCTTAGGCCATAGTATCAATAGTCTATTTGGAAAATGTGGTCCCCATAACACCTTCAAACTCAGCCTAAACTTTCCCCCTAACACACAGGCACACAGGCACACACACACACACACACACACACACACACACACACACACACACACATACACACACACTTCCTAGCTCTACCTCTCGTTTTCTCTTATTCACTTGTTCCTAGGTGAGATGACTATTCCTTAACACCAACATCCACAGATGCTGGGTCACTCATCTTTCCAGGAACTGAGCACAAGAACACCCAGTTAAAGGAAAGATGAAAGAGGGACAGAGAATAGTTCTTTGCTAAAGGAGTCCCTGGAGACTCTGTCTACCTGGACACATGGCACTGCTTTCCATGGTGCTCAGTCCTCTTTGGCCGAGAATCTGGACAGCCGGTAATGGAAATAGCTGTGAATGAGACCAGAGATCTGGCTCTGAACCTGGACAGCCAAGTGACCCTGGGTAATCTCTCTGGGCCTCAGTTTTTCATTTGTAAAATAGATAGGCTAAATCCATTTATTTTCTAGTTTTGATGGCTTACAGCCAGATACAGGGTCAGTGTTGATTTCAGAGTAAAATGACACAAGGTGTAAGACAGCTTGCTTTAGAAATTCTCCATTTGTGAAGAAGAAAAAAGGAATTATATTAAAGTGAGAGCCCTGAGTTAGGAGTCAGGAAACATGGACTCTGTACTTGCTGCATCATAAACTAAGTATCACTGGGAAAGTCACCCAGATTCTCGGCGCTGTAAAGGGAGAGGCTTGGAGAATATGATGCCTGATGGGTTTTCCAGTTCTGAGGTCCTATAGGAGCCCATGATCCAAAGTCACCAAGAAGGTGTCAATCCTAATATTTTTCCAGGGAAGTAAATCAGAAGGGAAAGTGAATGCCCTTGGTGGCCAAAGGGGCAACATCTGATAAGTTTGATCCCCTCCAATATTCATAGGAGGCTTCCCTTCTGGTTGTTCTACCCTCACTCCCAGGGTCCCGGTTTAGTGGCAGGAGCTGGCACATCTGAGGCCCAAAGCCAGCTGAATGAGCAGGAACTTGAGTTCTGCTGAGTCCTTCTGTGGCTGGAGTCCAAGGGTTGAAGACCAAACTTTCCTAGCAGCTTATCAGGGCCCATTAATGGCCCAGCCCAGGTGACTACTTGGCAGTGGACTTTGGTTATTTTCCCTCCTCCCAAAAAGTGCCACTTTGGCTGGTACATTGGTGCACGCCAGGCCCCACACTGCAGGGATCTTGTGACCTCCAAGTCTGGCTGCAGTGAAAGTCAGTAAAGGGCAAAACTCCTTGGAGATTTTCCAGGCTGAGCCACTTCAGAGCGGTGTCACAAGGGGGTAAGGCCCACTTTTGGAAAGAATGTGCACTAAAGATGGCTGCTGGGGGTAGAAAAGGGGCCCCTGCGTGGGAGGAGGCAGAGGAAATTAAGGGCAGGGGACAAGAATAGAGAACTCTGGAATTACCTCAAAAGAAAAGCAGGGCTGGGGCGCCTGGGTGGCGCAGTTGATTGAGTTGGACTCTTGGTTTCAGCTCAGGTCATGATCTCAGGGTCATGGGATTGAGACCCCATGTAGGGCTCCCTGCTCAGGGGGGGCAGCTGCTGGAGATTCTTTCTCTCTCTCCCATTGCCCTTCCCCGCCCCCCCCAAAGCGAATAAATAAATCTTAAAAAAAAAAAAAAGAGTGCACCTGGGTGGCTCAGCCAGTTAAGTGTCTACCTTCAGCTCAGGTCATGATCTCAGGGTCCTGGGATCCAGTCCAGCATTGGGCCCCTTGCTCAGCAGGGAGCCTGCTTCTCCCTCTGCCTGCTGCTCCCCTTGCTTGTGCTCTCTCTCTCTCTCTCTCCGACAAATAAATAGAATCTTTAAAAAAAATTAGGAGAAGAAGAAGAGCAGGGCTTCAGCTGTGTAGAGTGAAAGGAGTCATAGATTCTAAGAAATCTATTTCAGTGCAGGTAGACGTGAGTAACAGATTAGAATATGTAAAATAATATATTCCAAGTAGCCTAATTACATACACTACCTGTAAGGTAAAAAATATGGAAAAGAGTAACTAAGACAAAAGAAATCAGCATAGTCATACCACCTACTGATAATCACTATTACTACGTTGGTGTGTTTCCTTCTGGTCCTTTATTCTGCGTGTATGTACACTATATAATTTTTTAAGAAATAATACTATTTATGCTTTTTTCTAATCTGTTCTTTTCACTGAGCATTATATCATGAATATTTTTCTTCTCAGTCAATATTGATTCTTATAATCATTTTTAATGATGGTATGTTCTTTAGATCATAGGGATATGCTATTTTTATGCAACAATCCTTTATTACTAGATGCTTTAACAATGTCAGTTTTGAACTATTATAAACATGCTTTTTGGAACATCTTAGCACATACACCCTTCCTTCAGATAAATTCGCAAAAGTGGATGTGCTATGTCAAAGTGTGCTCAAAGGGAGGAGGGGCAGACGATGATTACTCATCGATCCTTGGACAGTGCCGCTGTTTGTCAAACCTGCTTATACCACTGTCTCTAACCTCCAGAACCTCCCGTACCTTCCTCAGAGACATGAGGCCTCGGTTCATCCACAGTTGGCTGCCCCACCCTGTCTGCCAAAGGTCGCTGGTGACAGATGCCTAAGTATTTCTGCAGCACTATTTTTGAGACACGATAATAATCTCAGATGATAATTAGTGTTTTAATCCATTTCCCCGAATTCTTCTTAACCCAAGCTTACCATCCTTCCTTTTAGATTGTGAGGCTTGAAGCCACCTAAAGAATTTGGTGGTATGGAATCCCAGAAGACGTTCAAGAACAGTTCAGCCTTTAAACTCACCAGCCATGTGTCTTAAGTGTGAGACGGAGAGCCGTAGGAAGAGACCTGTCAAAACATGTGCACACCATCACCTCCACTCCAGCGAAGATAAGACTTTGTGAGACAGGAAGACAGGAACAGGTGGACGGTTCGAAGCAGAAGCGGAACAGCAGGAGCTGTGCACCTGGCCGCTTCTGAAGTTCAGGAGACCCACTTTCATCGGGGATGGAAAAGACCTTGATTCCTGGGCAAGGACTTGGCAGGCAACAAGCCTTCTCGGCAAATCTCCCAGCAGTGCCACACAGAGTCTACAGGATGGAAATGAGAGCTTGGCCTGAGGAGGCTTGAGACCAGGAATAGATTCTCCCAGATTCCACTCTCGTGGGCGGGAGTGGGGAAGGGGCTCCTGGACGGGTTAGGAGGACACCACGTGGACACGTGAGGATGTGGCTACACAGAGCAGATGGTCAGCACAGAGGGGGGCCCTTCCCACTCCCACATCACCACCACTGCTCCTGTCTACGAGTGGGACATGGGTGGCTCGCCTGCCACGTTGAAATAGGAGGCCACCACGGGACAAAGCAGATGAAGCTCAAGAAGAGGTTGTCGCCTCCCCACTTACTTCTTGGTGACATTTCCAGACGTCTCTCAGCAACAGAGAGGTGAAGAGCTGGGAAGAGCAGAAAGATTCTGAGTATGACTGAGTTTACCTGGAAGTGACCTAATTATGTTTTTTGTTTCTAGAGACTTGAGGTTTAAGAATGAAATTTAGATCAGTTATAAGAAACCAAAGCTATGTTTTTCCTTAGCTGATTTCATGTAGCTATGAAGTTTGAACCTCCCTTTACAACAGTGAAAAATTAGGAAAACTGGAGCATTTAGAGGGAAACATTGAAGAGTCATGCAATCATTTACTGTTTACAAATACTAATACAATACTATAAAATGTTTATGATATGTTAAGTGAAAAAGCAGGATATAAAAATGTATGTCCTTTTTGATTACAACAATGTATAAAAGAAAATCCTCAAAATATACGTTGAAATTAAATTCAAAAAGTAAATATACAAAAATATTAAGTGGTTGTCTTTGGGTGGGAAAACTGTGGGGAATTTTTTCTTCTTTCTGCTTTTTCTTAATTCTCCTCCATGAGCCCCCCCCTTTTTTTTAGATTTTACATATTTATTTGAGGGGGGCCAAAGAGAGGATGAGCAGAAAAGGAAAGGGAAAGCCGACTCCCGCTGAACAGACAGGCCAACACAGGATTCAGTCCTAGGACCCTGAGGTCATGACCTGAGCGACAGTCAGACACTTAACTGATTGAGCCATCCAGGCACCCCAACACATTTTTCTTTATAATGACATTTATATATTTAAATACGTGTGTGTATATTAGTTTAAACATGGCTTGATCCACGGCCTGGAACTTTTTTGAAATTGGAATATAGTTGACTTATTTTTTATTTATTATTATATCAGTTTATTTATTTATTTATTTTAGTACAATGGGCTAGAGCTCTGAAGAGGTTGGAGAAAAGGGGGAGGAAGGCAAAAGGAATTTCCTGGGTGCTGTTTAACTGTCCTGCTGAGTAATGAAGTTGGTCATCAGTTGTCTCTTCCTTCTTGCCTGGTAAGTCAATGTTGGATGATGTCATGGACAGAATGAGCCAAGAAATGACAGGTTATAATGAATGGGAACCTCTGTTCATGGGAAATACAGGAAAGCCCATATAGCTGAAATCTGAAAACAGTGATTCTCAAAGTGAGATCCTTGGATCAGCAGAGTCAGCATTGCTTATTAGAAATGCAACCTCTCTGGCCCCACCCCAGACCTAGTGAATCACTACTCAGGGAATGGGCCTAGCAAGGTGCATTTTAACAAGCACGCCAGGGGATTCTGATGCCTGCTAAAGTTTGAGAACCACTTTCTTTATTTAAGTTTTATTTTATTTTTGTTTTTGGGTTTTTAAAATATTTTTTAAAATTTTGAGGAGTTTTTTTTTTTTTAAGATTTATTTATTTGACAGAGAGAGTGAGAGAGAGCACAGGCTAAGTGAAGGGCAGAAGGAGAAGCAGACTCCCCACTGAGCAGGGAGCTCAATCCCAGGACACTGGGATCATGACCTGAGCTGAAAGCAGAGGCTTTTTTTTTTTAATATTTTATTTATTTATTTGACACAGAGAGAGAGAGATTACAAGTAGGCAGACAGGCAGAGAGAGAGAGGAGGAAGCAGGCTTCCCGCTGAGCAGGGAGCCCAATGCGGGCCTCGATCCCAGGACCCTGAGATCATGACCTGAGCCGAAGGCAGAGGCTTTAACCCACTGAGCCACCCAGGCGCCCTGAAAGCAGAGGCTTAACCCACTGAGTTATCCAGGCGCCCCCGAGTACTTTTAGTTTTAGAGAAAAATTGCAAAGATAGTACAGAGAGCTCCATATACCCCCTAGTACCCAGTTTCCCCTATTATCAACATCTTACATTAATATGATCTATTTGGAGAACCACATTTCTCATGAATAATCACTGAAGAACTCTTTAGATTAGTCACTGGGGTAGGTATCAGTCCTGAGGCTGGAAGTTGCTAAGAGAGGTGCTTATCATCACCATCACCACTATTCACATTTGAGTAAGACTTTAAGATGGTTCATTTCATTGGATTCTCAATAGAAGCCTTTGAAATCATCCACAGAAGTTATCCCCACTCTACAGATGAAAAATGCAGGCATCAGAAAGATTAAATGAGGGGCGCCTGGGTGGCTCAGTGGGTTAAAGCCTCTGCCTTCGGCTCAGGTCATGATCTCAGGGTCCTGGGATCAAGCCCCGCA
>LNAC01000022.1:10573036-10585440 GCA_002007465.1 Ailurus styani | reverse complement strand
TCTCTCTCTCTCTCTCTCTCTCTCTCTCTCTGTCAAATAAATAAATAATCTTAAAAAAAGATTAAATGATTTGCCCATGATCACACAACTAATAATAATTGATATTTATTGAGCTTTTCCAATGGACTAAGTTTTATCGATAATATATCAATAATAAAATCAACAGCTGATATATATTACTTCATTCAAGCCTCACACAAATCTTTTTTTTTAAAGATTTTATTTATTTATTTGACAGAGAGAGACACAGCGAGAGAGGGAACACAAGCAGGGGGAGTGGGAAAGGGAGAAGCAGGCTTCCTGCCTAGCAGGGAACCTGATGTGGGGCTGGATCCCAGGACACCGGGATCATGACCTGAGCTGAAGGCAGATGCTTAATGACTGAGCCACCCAGGTGCCCCTCACACAAACCTTCTAAGGTAAATCCTATCTTCATTTAATAGACAAGGAAACGGAGGTATAGGAAGACTAAGTAACTTGCTCTCAGACACACAGCTTGAGATTAAGGGGCTGTGATTCAAACCTAGAAAGTCTGTCTCTGGGACATATAGCTTATTCATAACCAATAAGCTATTGAGTTAAGTATGACAACTTTGAAGGGTATCAGCTTGGCTAGGCTGAATTACATTTCCCAGAATTCCCTTTTCAGTATGTTTCCAATTAGCATGGGCCACAAGAGAGATTCTTTTTTTTTTTTAATTTTATTTTTATTATTTGCCCAAGGGGTACAGGTCTGTGAATCATCAGGCTTACATCTTTCACAGCATTCACCAAAGCACAAACCCTCCCCAATGTCCATAACCCATCCACCCTATCCCTACCCTCCCACCCCCCAGTAACCCTCAGTTTGTTTTATGAGATTAGAAGTCTCTTATGGTTTGTCTCCTTCCCCATCCCATCTTGTTTCATTATTTTTCCCTCCCTACCCCCCACAACCCCCCACCCTGCCCCTCAAGTTCCTCATATCAGAGAGATCATATGATAATTGTCTTTCTCTGATTGACTTATTTCGCTCAGCATAATACCCTCCAGTTCCATCCATGTCGTTGCGAATGGCAAGATTTCGTTTCTTTTGATAGCTGCATAATATTCCATTGTATATATATACCACATCTTCTTTATCCATTCATCTGTTGATGGACATCTAGGTTCTTTCCATAGTTTGGCTATTGTGGACATTGCTGCTATAAACATTCGGGTGCACGTGCCCCTGAGGATCACTACCTTTGTGTCTTTAGGATAAATACCCAGTAGTGCGATTGCTGGGTCGTAGGGTAGCTCCATTTTCAACTTTTTGAGGAATCTCCATACTGTTTTCCAGAGTGGCTGCACCAGTTTGCATTCCCACCAACAGTGTAGGAGGGTTCCCCTTTCTCCGCAACCTAGCCAACATCTGTCGTTTCCTGACTTGTTGATTTTAGCCATTCACAAGTGAGATTCTTGTTGGAGAGTCAGAGGGCAGAAGTAAAGCAGCAGCCATCTTGTAAAGTAAAGCAACTAGCCAGTTATCTGCTGTCTCATCTCATTAGTGTGGGGCAGTGGGCACAGATGTAACTGCTTTGCCTCCCCCTGGATCTTCCTTCAGCTTCTCTGACTCCTGGGCCAGGTGTGGGTGATTAGCTCCATGCACAGAGCCCTGGCTTCTGCAGGACACCCACCCCATCAATATTAGAGTCAATAAGAACTGAGAACAAGACTGACTTCTATAAGTCCGCGTGGGCCTCAGCTCACACTTGTTGAGTTCCAGCTTATTCTTCTTTATATCCACTCTAAATCCATTGTCCATGTCCAAATGCCTGCCCTGTAGATTTCAAGCTCCAGCATCAGATGTGAAGACAACAGCCTTCTGGAAGCTGCTTAACCAGCTAACAATTAGAGAAGATCAAATCTCTGTAATGAATATATACAGGCAGTCTTTGCTTTGCACGGTACTGTGGGACTGTAAAAAATCACCATGCAAGGGCGCCTGGGTGGCTCAGTGGGTTAAAGCCTCTGCTTTCGACTCAGGTCATGATCTCAGCGTCCTGGGATGAGGCCCGCATCAGGCTCTCTACTTAGCAGGGAGCCTGCTTCCTCCTCTCCCTCTCTCTCTGCCTGCCTCTCTGCCTACTTGTAATCTCTCTCTGTGTGTCAAATAAATAAATAAATCTTTAAAAAAAAAATCACCATGCAAGCTGAAACCATTCAAAGCCATCCGAATAGTCAGTGAGAAGAAGTATGATTGTTCGGTGATCTTTAAATATTTTGGTCAAAACATTAAAAACTCTCTACTATTATAAGTGTATAGAGAAATGAAAAAAGAAAAGTTAGTATTTATTTAGTACACGGTTATTTAAAACATTAAAACACTGAAAAATTAAAATGTTTTGTTTCTTTGTAAAAAATGTATTGACAATGCTTGGCTTCTTCTCATCATATAACTTACAGGGCAAGCATCATTTTCTACGGCTTGGTGAACTGTCATATCCCTTTCTAAGTTTGGATCTGCTTCCAGCATGTTATCCTTCGAGCTTTCGATGTCATGAAGTATCTCTGAGAGTCCTTCAATGTTAAATCTTTTTTACCAGCATCGTTTCTTCTAGGGCATCTTCATGTTTTTGCACAACTACCTGCCTTAGGATGGGGACGCAAATGTCACAGCAGCGCCCTTATCTACACTAGTAGTCCCACCAATATTAAGCTATAATTTAGCTTAATATTAACTAGTTCAGGGGCGCCTGGGTGGCTCAGTGGGTTAAGCGTCTGACTTTGGCTCAGGTCATGATCCGGGGATCCGGGGATCGAGCCCTGGGTTGGGCTTCCCGCTCTACCGGGTGTCTACTTCTCTCCCTCTGCCCTTCCCCCAGCTCATGTATGAGCTCTCTCTCCCCCTCTCTCTCTCTCTCTCTCTCAAATAAATAAAAACTTAAAAAATATTAACCAATTCGTGCTGATTTCTGAAATAGTAGAACCTGCCATTATAGCAGTGAAAGGGATTTCTTCAGTCTTTTTACAATGATCATTTTCTTCCCATGTGGCTATTAACTTCAATGCTCTGGCCTGAACGTTAGCCAAACTGATTTAAAAAAAAAAGTTATTACGTTCTTCAGTCAGAAGTGCAAGTAAATGCTCACTTCACCCATAAGTGGCTTTCTGTTTCTTGTTCAATTTATGCAAAAAGCTGTTGGAGTGACTTCTCCTTGTTTTTTTCATATTCCTCAAACTTTTTCAATATGAGTCGTAGGATAGCTTCATATGGGTCTTGGTCTCTTCCTATCTTTTTTTTTAATTTTTATTTTTTCTGCCTAAAAATGTTAACTATGAGACTAGACAATTACCTGGAGAAACTGGAAGAAAATTCCTTCTTCCCCCTAGTTTGATATCTAGTAGCAAATCTCATTCATTTTATTTTTTAAATTTCTTATTTAACATATAATGTATTATTTGTTTTCTTCCTATCTTTGCTTTGTTGTCACTGTCTTCAAATCTTCTAATCACATCCAGTTTCACATCTAACATTTTCATTTCTCATTTCTTTACTTCACTTTTATCTTCGTTGGCCAATTCCCTCTTTCGATTGCCCCTTTTTGTAAAATGTCATATGGGTTTAGCCCTGGGAGACAAGGAGGAAACACAAAGACATAATTTGTTGTCTGTGAGTGAATTGAATAACAGATAGATAATGACCAATCACCAACAGATTTTGAAAGAAGTGACATAGTCACTGATCATGACGTGATTTGTGGACTAAATTTGCCAGCAACGAAGTTCGCACTTTACACAGTTAATTACTCACAGGTAATATACTGTGGTAACTGAAATTAGAACTATGTTTTTGGGGCACTGGTATTATTTTATTAAACCATGGTAACTGAAATTCATGCATGTTGGAAGTATGCAGAGTGAGAACCAGCTGTGTGTATATGTGTAGACTTGGCAGCAATCTCGTACAATAACTGTTCCTCCTCCAGTCTCACCAAAATCCCAAGATACAGTAGGGATTATCTAGAAGAAACTTGTGGTTGTAGCTTTTGTCTAAGGGAGTGAAGTTCCAATAATAATAAGATCAATAATAGAGCTACAAAAATTTTATTTTATTTTTTTAAAGATTTTATTTATTCATTTGACAGAGAGATAGAGAGAGCACAAGTAGGCAGAGCAGCAGGCAGAGGGAGAGGGAGAAGCAAGCTCTCTCCACTGAGCAGAGATCCCCATGCGGGGCTCGATCCTAGGACCTTGGGATCATGACCTGAGCTGAAGGCAGCTAGCAGCTTAACTGACTGAGCCACACAGGTGCCCAGAACCACAAAAGTTTTAAATAATTATATTGACAGAACCACTGCCAGTTTGGGCTGGAAGGGACTGAAACCACATCAAATGAAAAGAGGCCTATGGCCCACACCCTGCCTCCCCAAATCTACTAGCAGTAAGAAAGGTGACAACACTAACCAGTTGAGGGCACCTGGTTGACTCAGTCGGTTGCACAGCTGCCTTCGGCTCAGATCATGATCTCAGGGTCCTGGGAATGGGTCCCGCTTCAGGCTCCCTGCTCATCGAGGAGCCTGCTTCTCCCTCTCCCTCTGCTCCTTCCTCTGCTTATGTTCTCTTTCTGTCAAATAAATGGATGAAATCTTAAAAAAAAAAAAAAAGGAAAAAAGGAAAAAGGAAAAAAAACTAACCAGTTGAAAACATAACCTACCTTTCATAGATGAAGAAGGATAACTTAGATGACAGAATCAAGAGTTCAGTAGAGCCAGGAATCACGAAGGATTATTCTGAGACCTTAAGTCTTAATCCGGGAGCTACATGCCTGTACCCAGCTGAATTTCAGAATTGCTTCACCATTGATGCCTGTGTGCCTCCTGTTTTCCCTCTTTTTGAATAAGAGAGTCTCTAGCACTTATCCTATGCCACTGTATGTTGAATGTATGGAAGACCTATCTCTTTACTTCATAGGCTTTCCAATCAAGAGGTACTGTACTTGAGAAACCAGATCTAAGGAGATTTTTAAATGATGACATTCTGGACTTGGAATTGATGCTGTAACAGGTTGAGACATTGGGGGATCATAGAAGAGTAAATGTATTTTCCATGTATGAGAAATGTAAATAATTTCTGACCAGAGAGATGGCAGTGGTTTTCAGATATATCCACAAACTCTTTGACTACTTCTTTTTTTATTATTATTAATATTTGCCCCAGGGGTACAGGTCTGTGAATCATCAGGCTTATACCTTTCACAGCATTCACCAAAGCACAAACCCTCCCCAATGTCCATAACCCATCCACCCTATCCCTACCCTCCCACCCCCCAGTAACCCTCAGTTTGTTTTATGAGATTAGGAGTCTCTTATGGTTTGTCTCCTTCCCCATCCCATCTTGTTTCATTATTTTTCCCTCCCTACCCCCCAGGACCCCCCACCCTGACCCTCAAGTTCCTCATATCAGAGAGATCATATGATCATTGTCTTTCTCTGATTGACTTATTTCGCTCAGCATAATATCCTCTAGTTCCATCCACGTCTTAGACTACTTCTACTTGAAAAGGTGAAGCCGAATTTCCCTTGCCTTGAGTGACATAGGGCCTTGTGGTATATATAATAGAAATAATAGTATGTGACTTCTGAGAGTAGATCATGAAAGACTACATAGACATTTCCTTGCTTTCTCTCTCTTGGATTATTCACTCTGGGAGAAGCCAGCTGTCACGTTGTGAGGACACTCAAACAGTCCTATGGAAAGGGCTCCTTGGCAAGGAACTGAGGCCTCCGGCTAACAGCCCTGTGAGTGAGATATCATAGAAATGGACCCTTCAGTCCCAGTCAAGTCTTTAGATGATTGTAGCCCTCACTGATATCTTGACTGAAACTTCATAAGAAACCGTGAGCCAGACCATCCTGCTAAGCTTCTGCCAAATGTTTATTGTGGTCTAAGCCATTAAGTTTTGGGGTAATTTGTAATATAGCAATAGATAATAATTAGTGGGTGCCTGGGTGGCTCAGTGGGTTAAAGCCTCTGCTTTCGGCTCAGGTCATGATCTCGGCGTCCGGTCATGATCTCGGCGTCCTGGGATGGAGGCCCGCATCGGGCTCGCTTCCTCCTCTCCCTGTCTCTCTGCCTGCCTCTCTGCCTACTTGTGATCTCTCTCTTTGTGTCAAATAAATAAATAAAATCTTTAAAAAAGATAATAATTAGTAATTATAACAAGGCTAAATACTCCAATAAAAAGAAAGATTCTCAAACTAGATTTTTTTACAAGTTTTATTTATTTATTTTTAAGTGATCTCTACACCCAATATGGGGCTCAAACTCACGACCCTGAGATTAAGAGTCACAGGCTCTTCAGACTGAGCCAGCCAGGCATCCCTCAACCTAGATTATTTATTTATTTATTAAAGTTTTATTCACTTCCTTGAGAGAGAGAGAGAGAGGCGGGGGAGGGGCAGAGAAAGAGAATCTTTCAGACTCCCTGCCGAGCACGGAGCTCAACACAAGACTCTACCCCATGACACATGCATGAGGTCACAACCGGAGCTGAAATCAAGAGTCAGACACTTAACCGACTGAGCCACCCAGGCACCCCTCAAACTAGATTTTTTAAAAAGCATATGCTTCTTGCAATAGGCACACCTTAAATATAAGGCTACAGAAAGGATGGAAGTAAAAGAACGCAAAAACCATGCACTCAACAACAACAACAAAACAAAAATCTAATTTAAAAACGAGCAAAGGACTTGAATAGACATTTGTCCAAATAAAATATACAAATGTCCAAAAAGCAAATAAAAATATATGCAAACATCAAAATCATTACAGAAATGCAAATCAATGGGGCGCTTTGGTGGCTCAGTTGGTTAAGCGACTGCCTTCGGCTCAGGTCATGATCCCGGGGTCCTGGGATCGAGCCCCACATCAGGCTCCCTGCTTAGCAGGAGCCTGCTTCTCCCTCTCCCTCTGCCTGCTACTCTGACTGCTTGTGCTCTCTCTCTGTGTAAAATTAATAAATAAAAATTCTTTAAAAAATGCAAATCAAAACCACGATGAAATAACACCTTACACCCATTAGAATGGCTACTATTAAAAAACCCAAAACACAGAAAACAAGTGTTGGCAAGGATGTGGAGAAATTGGAGCTCTTGTGCACTGTTGGTAGGAATATAAAATGGCAGAAAGAAAAGTATGGTGGTTCCTCCAAAAATTATGAATAGAATTACCATGTGATCCAGCAATTCTATTCCTGAATATATAACCCAAAGAATTAAAAGCAGGGTCTCAAAGGGATATTTGTACACCCATGTTTGTAGTGGCATTATTCACAACAGATGAATGGATAAGTGAAATGTGGTGTGTGTGTACACACACACAGAGAAGAATATTGTTGAGCCTTAAAAAAGAGAGAAAATTCTGACACATTCTACAATATGAATGAACCCAGAGGACACTATGCTAGGTGACATAAATCAGTCAGAAAAATACCAATATTGTATGAGTCCTCTTATATGAGGTGCCTAGAATAGTCAAATTCATAGAGATAGAATGGTGATTGTCGGGCGCCTGGGTGGCTCAGTGGGTTAAAGCCGCTGCCTTCAGCTCAGGTCATGATCCCAGGGTCCTGGGATCGAGGCCCGCATCGGGCTCTCTGCTCAGCAGGGAGCCTGCTTCCTCCTCTCTCCTCTCTCTCTGCCTGCCTCTCTGCCTACTTGTAGTCTCTCTCTCTGTGTCAAATGAATAAATAAAATCTTTAAAAAAAAAAAAGAATGGTGGTTGTCAAGGGCTGGAGGGAGGAAGCAGAGGCATTAATGGATAAAGAGTTTCAGTTTATAAGATGAAAAGAGTTCTGGAGACTGCACAATAATGTCACTGTACTTAATGTCATTGAACTATTAAAAATGGTTAAGTTGATGGGGGATGGCATCTACAGCATTCAGAATGGTCCAGTGTTTGACATACTGTCATTGTCCATCCTACGATACAGCCTCTAACAAAACTAGGCTGTCCGGAACCCCTGGTAATAAAACCGTTTACCTTTATACCAAGAAGGTTGGGAAAGCACCAAAATCCACTATGGCGTGTGCCCAGGCCAACTTCAAGGAGCTGTGACACCTACAGTTCTTATAAGGTTGTTTAAAATGAATAAAATATGTCAGTGGAGCCTATGGTGGTTCCATGTGTGCTAAGTGTTTGTGACAGGATCGAGTGTGCTTTCCTTATTGGGGAGCAGAAAATTGTTGTGAAAGTGTTGAAGGTACAAGCACAGAGTCAGAAAGCTAAATTTAAAAATGAAGCTCTTTGGAAGCACCTGGATGGCTCAGTTGGTTATGAATCTGACTCTCGATCTCAGCTCAGGTCTTGATCTCAGGGTTGTGAGTTCTAGCCCTGCCCGGGGCCCCAAGCTGGGCATGGAGCCTACTTAAAAAAAAAAAAAAGAAAAGAAAAGAAAAGAAAAAAATGAAGTTCTTTTGAGTAAGAAAAAATCAAAAGCTTGTTCTGTTAAAAAAAGATTAAGATGGAAGTTATAAAACATTAATGAAAGAAATTGAAGATGACAGAAACAACTGGAGAGATGTCCATCCTCATGGATTGGAAGAACCAATATGGTTAAAACATCCATACTACCCAAAACAATCTAAAGACTTAATGCAATCCCCATCAAAATACCAACATTTTTCACAAAACTAGAATAAATAATTCTAAAATGTTTATGGAACCACAAAAGTCTCCAAAAAGCCAAGTCTCCAAATCTTGCAAAAGAACATAGCTGGAGGTATTATAGTCCCAGATTTCAAGATAGACTATAAAACTGTAGTAACCAAAACAGTATGGTACTGGCACAAAATAGGTAAATAGATCAATGGAACTGAATAGAGAGACCAGAAATAACCCCACACATTTGTGGTCAATTAATTAATGACAAAGGAGCCAAGAATGTACAATGGGAAAAAGGCAGTCTCTTCAATAAATGGTGTTGGGAAAACTGGACCACGTTCTTACACCATACACAAAAATCAACTTTAAAATGGATTAAAGACTTAAATGTGAGACCTGAAACCATAAAAGTCTGAGAAGAAAACATAAGCAGTAATTTCTTTGACATCAGCCATAGAAACATTTTTCTAGACATGTCTCCTAAAGAAAGGGAAACAAAAGCAAAATTAAACTATTGTGACTACACCAAAATAAAAAGTTTTTGCACAGCCAAGGAAACTAAACAAATTAAAAATAGAATTATCATCTGATCCAGTCATTCCATTACTGGATATCTACCCAAAGAAAATGAAAACACTAACTCAAAAAGATATATGCATCTCTATGTTTATTGCAGTATTATGTGCAATAGCCAAGATATGGAAGCAATCCAAGTATCCATCAATAGATGAACAGATAAAGAAGATGTGTGTAATTATACACAGTGGAATATTACTCAGCCATAAAAAGAATGAAGTCTTGTCATTTGCAACATGTATGGAGCTAGAGAGTATAAGTGAAATAAATCAGTCAGAGGAAGAAAAAGACCATATGGTTTCACTCATACATGAAATTTAAGAAACAAAACAAATGAACAAAGAAAAAAGAGACAAACAGAAAAACAGACTCTTAAATACAGATGACAAACTGGTGGTTGCCAGAGGGGAGGTGAGTGGGGGATGGGTGAAGTAGATGAAAGGGATTAACAGTGCACTAATCTTGATGAGCACTGAGAAATGTGTAGAGTTGTTGAACCATTATAACGTACACCTGAAACTAATATAACACTATAGATTAATTATATTTCATTTAAAAATATATATAAATTTTTAAAAAGGTGATGAAACAAAGGTTAAAAAAGGTTAAGATGGTAAGATTTATGTTATGTGTATTTTACCACAATTTAAAACAAAAAATAGGGACACCTGGGTGGCTCAGCGAGCTAAATGGCTGCCTTTGGCTGGGGTCATGATCCCAGGGTCCTAGGACTGAGTCCCATAATCGGGCTCCTTTCTCATCAGGGAGCCTGCTTCTCCCTCTGCCTGCCTCTCCCCCTGCTGTGCTCTCTCTCTGTCAAATAAATAAATAAAATCTTTAAAAAGAAAAGTAAAATAAAAAATAGATAATTTTTATTTTTTGTTAATTTTTTAAAGATTTTATTTATCTATTATCTATTATCAGAGAGAGAGAGAGAAAGAGAGAGCACAAGCAGGGGGAGCAGCAGGCAGAGGGAGAGAGAGAAGCAGGCTCTCAGTGGAGCAGGGAGCCTGATGCGGGACTTGATCCCAGGACCCTGGGATCATGACCTGAGTTGAAGGCAGACAGCTTAACTGACTGAGCCACTCAGGTGCCCCCCCCAAAAAAATTTAAAAAAATTTTTTTTGAAGATTTCATTTATTTATTTGACAGAGAGACACAGTGAGAGAGGGAACACAAGCCTGGGTAGTGGAGAGGGAGAAGCAGGCTTCCCACTGAGCAGGGAGCCAGATACAGGGCTCAATCCCAGGACCCTGGGATCAAGACCTGAGCCGAAGGCAGACGCTTAACGACTGAGCCACCCAGGCACCCCCCAAAAAACAATTTTTAAAAGAAGAAAAGCAGGGGTGCATGGCTGGCTCAGTCAGTTGAGCATGCTACTCTTTTTTTTTTTTCCTTTTAAAGATTTATTTATTTATTTTAGAGGGAAAAAGAGCATGAGAGAGGGAGCAAGTGCAGGGAGAGGCAGAGGGGAGGAGAGAGAGAAACTCTAGCCAACTCTGTGCTGAGCATTGAGTCCAATGTGGGGCTTGGTCTCAAGATCCTGAGATCATGACATGAGCAGAAGCCAAGAGTCAGACACTTAATCGACCCCCGACCAGGGACCCAGACTATGCTATGCTTCATCTTGGGGTTGTGAGTTCAAATTGCATTGAGAGCAAAGATTACTTTAAAATCTTTTAAAATAAATAAATAAAAAGGGGCACCTGGTGGTTCAGACGGTTAAGCATCTGTCTTTGGCTCAGGTTATGATCTCCAGGGTCTAGGATGGAGTCCCATATCAGGCTCCTTGCTCAGCAGAGAGTCTGCTTCTCCCTCTGCCCCTCCCCCTGCTTATGCTATCTCTCTCTCTCTCTCTCTCTCTCTCTCTCTCTCTCTCTCTCTCTCTCTGATAAACAAATACAATCTTTAAAAAATATATCCCTCTTGGGGCACCTGGGTGACTCAGCTGGTTAAGAATCTGTCTTCAGGGGCGCCTGGGTGGCTCAGTGGGTTAAAGCCGCTGCCTTCGGCTCAGGTCATGATCCCAGGGTCCTGGGATCGAGGCCCACATCGGGCTCTCTGCTCAGCAGGGAGCCTGCTTCCTCCTCTCTCCTCTCTCTCTGCCTGCCTCTCTGCCTACTTGTAATCTCTCTCTCTGTGTCAAATGAATAAATAAAATCTTTAAAAAAAAAAAAAAAGAATCTGTCTTCAGCTAAGGTCATGATCCCAGGGTCCTGGGATCAAGCTCCACTTCGGGCTCCCTGCTCAGTAGAGAGCCTGCTTCTCCCTCTCCCTCTGCCTGCTGCTCTGTCTACTTGTGCTCTGTATTTCGGTGTCAATTAAATAAATCGAAATCTTTTTTTTAAGATTTTATTTATTTATTGTAGAGAGAGAGACAGAGTAAGCAAGTGAGAGAGAAAAAGAGAAGGCATCAGCCAGGGGAGGGGCAGAGAAGCAGACTCCTCGCTGAGTAGGGAGCCCCACATGGGACTAGATCCCAGGACTCTGGGATCATGATATGAGCCAAAGGCAGACACTTAATGGACTGAGCCACCCAGGTGCCCCTAAATAAGTCAAAATCTTAAACAAACAAACAAACAAAACCCTCTCTAATCAGATATAAAAGATTTCACCAATTAAAAAACTTGATTTCATTAACATATGTAAAACACTCAACAATTGCAGAATACAAATTAGTATATATTAGGCAGATGAAACATTTACCAAATGAGTAAAGTTACAGTATTTCTGCGTATCAACAAACTTTAAAGTATTTAAATCATATGGAGTATTTTCATTGACCACAGTGTAATGAAACACAAAATGAATAACAGAGGGGTGCCTGGGTGGCTCAGTCAGTTAGGCATCTGACTCTTGATCTCAGCTCAGGTCTAGAACTCAGGTTGGTGAGTTCAAGTCCTGTATTGGGCTCCACGTTGGGCATGGAGCCTGCTTAAAAAAATTAATAACATAAAGATCAACTAGTAAATGCATAGAAGTTTTAAAATATATTTCTAAATAATCTATAGGTCAAAGAACAACTCCCAGTGGAAATGGGGAAATAATTTCAATTAAACGCTAATATAATTATGACACACCCAAACTTGTGGGATGTAACTGTGCTAACAGAAAGTTTTTTTTTTTTTAAAGATTTTATTTATTTATTTGACACAGAGAGAAAGATTACAAGCAGGCAGAGAGGCAGGCAGAGAGAGGAGGAA
>LNAC01000022.1:10561759-10573003 GCA_002007465.1 Ailurus styani | reverse complement strand
CCCTGAGATCATGACCTGAGCCGAAGGCAGAGGCTTTAACCCACTGAGCCACCCAGGCGCCCTAACAGAAACTTTATAGCCTTAAATACATATATGAAAGGGGAACAGAGACTAAGAATCAATGTTTGAAGCAGCCATGTGAAGAGGTTTTTTTTTTAAGATTTTATTTATTTATTTGACAGAGAGAGAGACACAGCGAGAGAGAGAACCACAAGCAGGGGGAGTGGGGGAGGGAGAAGCGGGCTCCGATGCGAGGCTCCATCCCAGGACCCTGGGATCATGATCTGAGTTGAAGGCAGATGCTTAACCAATTAAGTCAGGCAAGAGCCCCAAGAAACTTTTCTTTTTAATTTTTAAAAATTTTAAAAGATTTTATTTATTTATTTGACAGAGAAAGTGAGAGAGGGAACACAAGCAGGGAGAGGGGCAGAGGGCAAGGAGCCCGATGCAGGGCTCGATTCCAGGACCCTGGGATCATGACCTGAGCTGAAGGCAGACGTTTAACAACTGACCTTCCCAGGCACCCCAAGAAGTATTTTTAAATGACAGATTAGACCCAAAGAAGATAGCAGAAGAAATTACTAAGAGCAGAACTTAATGAAGTAGAAGGCAAACATAAAACAGGATATTAATAAAGACAAATGTTTGTATTTTGAAAGGTCTAATGGCTAAACCCCTGTCACAACTGATCAAGAACAAGGAGAGAAAATGTTTAAATAACCATTATTGGGGGACACCTGGGGGCACTTAGTAGGATAAGCGACCAACTCTTGATTTCGGTTCAGGTCATGATCTCAGGGTCCTGGGATCGAGCCCCACGGTGAGCTCTGCACTCTGTTTGGGATTCTCTCTGCCTGTCTGCCGCTCCACCTGCTCACACTCTCTCTGTTTCTCTCTGTTTCTCTCTCTGTTTTCTTTAAAAAGAAAAATAACCATTATTGGGAATTTAAAAAAAAACATATCATTAAAGAGTCCACAAATGTTTTTAAATGATATTATGGGCAACTTTATTCTAGTAACTTCTGCCTTTTATTGAAAGGGGCAAATACAAGAAAAAATAAAACTTACAAAATGGACACAAGAAGAAATGGAAAATACACATAGTTCTATACTTATGATTGAAATCGAATCAATACTTAAAAACATCACCACAAGTCACTCCAGGCCCAGATGGCTTTATCATTTGAATTCTACTAAAATATTTAAAGAAGAAACAATGCTAATTTTACACTAACTTCATTTTTCGACCTTAGTTTCCTCGTCTGTAAAAGACAGGTCTCTTCCAGTTTCAGCCCTTAATAACTCTCTTGGTGTCCCTTCTGACTGGCCCTGGTCAGGAAGTTAAAAGATATTTGGATTTGATAGGAAAATATTTCAGAATTCTGAGATTTAGAACCTGCTGATCGGGGCACCTGGGTGGCTCAGGCGTTAAGTGTCTGCCTTCCGCTCAGGTCATGATCCCAGAGTCCTGGGATCAAGCCCCGCATCAGGCTCCCTGCTCAGCGGGAAGCCCCTTCTCCCTTTCCCTCTTCCCCAGCTTGTGCTCTCTCTCTCGCTGTCTCTGTCAAATAAACAAAATCTAAAAAAAAAAAAAGAAAGAAAAAAAAGAATCTGCTGATCACCACTGGACGAATGGGAGTCACCTGGGCTCTGTTCTCCATGCTCTGTAATTTGCTATTGATGTTGCTATCTGATCCCCATAATCCCCCCATGCCTTTTACTCCCAGTCGAGCCTGTTTTAATTATCTTCCTTAGGTATCATGCTAAATATTTTATGTCGTTTTCCTTATACCCTTCTTCCTAAGTATAAGTTAACAAGCATGCATTATTTCTTTTTTTCTTCAGAATATAGGATCATAGAGATGAATATCAGTCATTGCAAACTCTGAGAAGCAATAAAGGAAGTTAAGGTACATAGTTACTTACTTCTATACCAACTAAATAGAATTTTCTATGATTATTGAATTCTTGTCTACCTTATTTTTTTTAAGTTTGTATTTATTTATTTAACAGAGAGAGAGTGAGAGACCACAGGCAGGGGGAGCAACAGAGGGAGAGGGAGAAGCAGGCTTCCTGCTCAGCAGGAAGCCCAATGTGGGGCTGGATCACACGTCCCTGAGACCATGACCCCATCCAAAGGCAGACACTTAACCATCTGAGCCACCAAGGCACCCAGATAGTAGTAAGTCTTGTTCTACTAGTCTCAGGGTCAGTTTATGGCTCCTAGTGTAGTGAAGAAACAGGGATTGAGAAGAGATGGGTTTCTTCTGATGATGGGAAAAAAATTATACCTTTATTTTTGCTAATATGTATCTGAAACATAGTATTTCTTTCAATTATATATGTAGCAACAAACCACTGTTGTACTAACAGTACCTGTGGATTTGGCATCTGTAGAAATAGCAATTTGCATATCTTATTATGGTTGCTGCAATATGTTGAAATATTGTTTACATTTATCACTACTTCAAAAGTATAAAGTTATTATATCCACCTTTATTGGTATTTAATGTGCTTTTTTTAAAAATCCATATGTTAGTACATCAGAGGTCTGTTTTTAAAATATTTTGGGGGCACCTTGGTGGTTCAGTTGGTTAAGCGTCTGACTCTTGATTTCACCTAAGGTCATGACTTCAGGGTCTCATGGGATCATGCCCCATGTTGGGCTCTGTGTTCAATGGGGAGTGTGCTTGAGATTCTTTGTCTCCTTCTCTTCTGCTCCTCCTCCACTCTCTCTCTCAAAATAAATAAATAAAATCTTTCAAAAAATAATAAAATATTTGACAATCCCTCATTAATATTTCCCCCAAGGCTGATGGAAGGAAAGAGCGAGCCAGCAGAGGGTTGTGAGACCGTGATTCCCCCAGAGGACGGGGCAGCTCACTGCATCCAGGGACAGAAGTCCCACGTCCCCAAGTTGGGAGTAGAAACAGTTGTCAGAGCCACTGTGACCTGTGGGGACCACTGCCTGATGGGCTCCCAATAAAAAGTTCTCCCAAAAGACTATATAACTCATGGGACTTAGGACCCCACCCCCGGCTCTATTTCTTGTACAACTGAGTTTGAGGCCTGAAGTTGCCAGCAGTTACAGAGGCTTCTCTCATCACAGAAAGGCATGGCTTCAGTTATAGGACTTCTGTCCATTGTAGACATACAGCATGGAAAAGGTTAAATACCTGTGTTCAGGGGCACCTGGGTGGCTCAGTCACTAAATGTCTGTCTTCAGTTCAAGTCATGATCCCAGGGTTCTGGGATAGAGCCCTGTGTCGTGCTCCCTGCTCAGTGGGAAGCCTGCTTCTCCCTCTCCCACTGCCTGTGCTTGTGTTCCGTCTCTCGCTGTGTCTCACTCTGTCAAATAAATAAATAAAATCTTACATGCATACATACATACCTATGTTCATATCATAAGATCTGGCCCAGATTTGCTATAATATATTGCAGTGTTAAATGAAAAAACTCTTCTTTGTATTACAGTCATGCGGTCTTATATGTGACCATTAAATAATTTTTTTTAGGGGTGCCTGGGTGGCTCAGTTGGTGAAGTGTCTGCCTTCAGGTCAGGTCATGATCCTGGGGCCCTGGGATCGAGCCCTGGATCGGGCTCCGTGCTCAGTGGGGAGCCTGCTTCTCCCTCAGCCCCTCCACCCCCACACCGCACTTGTGTTCTCTCTCTCTCAAATGAATAAATAAAAATCTTAAAAAAAATAATAATTTTTTTAAAAAGTCTAATTGGGTTACTCAGGGACCTTTGATGGAATTCTTGATTAGTGGCCTTGTTTCAGATGGGGGCTGAAGGATGACAGTCTGTGTGTGGGTCAGGGTTGTGAGAGGTCACGTGTAGTTCTGGCCTCTCCATTTGCTGTCTCACAGTTCAGGGGACCAAACTGGGAGCCCGGACATCTTTGTACTGAGTCAGTCTCCACTGCCTCCATTAGGCTCTCCACTGACAGCCTCACAGAACAGCTCAGCTCTCTGCCTTATTTTTTCCCTTTTCTCTGTATCATATATAAACTCTCAACTCCTGAGCTGAAAGAAGGACCAAGCGAAAAGCTTCTTCCTCCTCCTTTCTAGCTTGTCCACAAATCCCCTCCCGCAGAGAGAAGACCTCTTTGATGATGAGCCAGAGGACTAGCCCTGCCCACTTCACCTCAGGCAGAGAGCTGCCACCTCTGTTTCCCCTCCTCAGGCCTCTCTTCCCTCACAGGGAGAGGGCATAGGGTCTGAGGGAGAGGAAGGGGTAGTGCCCAACCTTTCTATTATTCTCTGCACCCTGACCTCTCTACAGCTGGGCCTAACGTGGGAAGAAGCATCTCAGGCCTCAGCTTGCCAGATTATGCAATGGACCAGCTGATGGGTGAGGCAGGCTCCTTCCGCCCCCAGATAGTGTCAGTCTCATCAGCAATTTCAAAAGCAACATCTTCTAAGAATTGACTGTGTTGGCCTTGGATGGAGCTGGGGCAGGATAAAGTGGCTGTATGTCCTCCTCCTTCACCTCCATGCATCAGCCAGCAACAGAGAGGCAAGGTAATACAAAGACAGGAGGCCTGGGTTCCATTCTAGTACCTGCCATTAAATCATTCCCGGCCCATCCAGGTCTCCTCCCCGTCCTAGCCCTAATTTTTTCATATTCAATATAAGTGAGTTGGAGGAGTGTGTGACTCTTGATCCCAGGGTCATGAGTTCAAGCCCCATGTGGAGTATAGAGATTACGCAAATAAATAAAACTTAAAAAAAAAAGTGGGTTAAACTAGATGAACTTTAAGTTCTTTTTCACCTTTTAATGGTCCTTGCACATTACCAACATCCAAAAGACAATATTCTCCATCTTTTAGGCAAACCATAGGCTCTGTGGGAATGAGGGGCCCATCTCAAGTCACACAGTCAGACAGGGGGGTTTGGGGGATCAGAACTCACCTACTTAGAACCGTAATCCATTCAGCTGCATTGGTCAAACCAAAACCTCACCTCAGGAGCTCTGTTCCTAATTCCAAAGGTCTTTGAATTAGGAAACATGGCAGAGGGAGAACCTTCAAGGCCCAGGACAGCCCTAGGCCTGCTGCTGAGCTCAGAAGGAGTGAGGAAGGGAGCCGAAGAAGCACATCACCAGAGATTCGAAAGGAAGTGTGATGACCTAGCCAGATGTGAGACTGGTCAATGGAAAAGAGTGGGTGCTAAGGATGCATTTGGATAAGAAAAAGCAACTGCTTAGATGCCTTGCTTGTCTGGAAAACAATGTCCCTAGCATAGAATTGTTGATGTTATATTAGCTCACCATGCAATCGAGGCTATCACTTAGTGACAGGTACAGTCTATGAGACACAGACTGGGAAGGTGACAGACAGGTGCTTGCCCAGTCTCTGAATGGTCTGACGGAGGTGGATTTTTCCCTTCCTGGTCCTTCGTGTCTATTGACGGAGAGATAGGGTAGGTGCAAAGAATGATAACTTTGAGAAACCACAGCAGCGGCCAGGGGATTTCAATTTTCTATTTTTTATATTTTGAAATATTTGATATAGCCAAAAGAATTTGTTATGTATAGATTGTCCTATGCATAATAATAAAACAAACGCCCGTGAACCCACCACCCACTTTTGGAGAACAAAGGCCAGCTGGCAAATCTGTGGGTTCTGCCCTAACCCTAAGCACACTGAACCCTGGTCTCCTGGGGGTGACTGAAGACGCTTAATTCATTTTCCTCCCTATCAGCCCCCACAGCTTCTCCTGTTTCTTAGGTGAATTCTCTTTCCCATCCCCTACATTCCCCTCCACTCTGTGTCAGTGTTTCTCCAAGTGTGGCCCAGCAGCCATCTCCATTGGAATCAGCTGAGGTGCTTGTTAAAAATGCAGATTCTCAGAACCCTCTTCAGATAGAATCAGACTCTCTGAGGTATGGCTTAGGAACCTGCTGTTTAAAATGTTCCTCATTGCGGAGAAAGGGGAACCCTCCTACACTGTTGGTGGGAATGCAAGCTGGTGCAGCCACTCTGGAAAACAGTATGGAGATTCTTCAAAAAGTTGAAAATGGAGCTACCCTATGACCCAGCAATCGCACTACTGGGTATTTATCCTAAAGACACAAAGGTAGTGATCCTCAGGGGCACGTGCACCCGAATGTTTATAGCAGCAATGTCCACAATAGCCAAACTATGGAAAGAACCTAGATGTCCATCAACAGATGAATGGATAAAGAAGATGTGGTATATATATACAATGGAATACTATGCAGCTATCAAAAGAAACGAAATCTTGCCATTTGCAACGACATGGATGGAACTGGAGGGTATTATGCTGAGCGAAATAAGTCAATCAGAGAAAGACAATTATCATATGATCTCTCTGATATGAGGAACTTGAGGGGCAGGGTGGGGGGTCGTGGGGGGTAGGGAGGGAAAAATAATGAAACAAGATGGGATGGGGAAGGAGACAAACCATAAGAGACTCCTAATCTCACAAAACAAACTGAGGGTTACTGGGGGGTGGGAGGGTAGGGATAGGGTGGATGGGTTATGGACATTGGGGAGGGTTTGTGCTTTGGTGAATGCTGTGAAAGATGTAAGCCTGATGATTCACAGACCTGTACCCCTTGGGCAAAGAATAAAAATAAAATTTAAAAAAAATAAAAATAAAATAAAATGTTCCTCAGATGATCCATGTGCACCTCGAGGTTTGAGAGTCGCTGCTGTAAGCCCTACCCTTAGAGAGGTCAGGCCAAGGGCCTCTCCGAAGGTTCACACACTCTCCCAACAGCTCCTCCATGAGGGCCAAGTTGAATCTCATCCTTCCCTGACCCTTCCCCCTACCTCCACTGTCCCTGGGGTGGAAAAGATAAGGAGATCACTTTAATTGAAGCCATCAATGGAATGCTATGTAACTATTTGAAGTGACTTCTTGTCGCTACTATTGCCTTTCCACTTCCAGCAAATCTTTAAAAAGTGTGTTAAATTTTACAGCTTCTGGGATTTGAGTTTTCTACATAGGCATGCATTATCTTTATAATCAGAAAAACACAATAAAACACAAAACACAGAAACATCCAGAAGCATTTGCTGGATATTTATAAAGAAGTGGGTTTAGATTATTCTACAAGCCCTGATAACAAGAATCTCTTTAAATTATCAAAGGAAATACTATAAGAAATTTTCTCATAGCTGAGGAACCTGGGTTTCTAGATTGAAAGAGTTTAACAAAAGGCTAGCACAACAAACTGTTGTTTAATGATTTTGTTTTTGTTTTATAAGATTTTATTCATTTATTTGAGATAGAAAGATAGAGAATGAACACAAGTGGGGAGGGGGCAGAGGGAGAGAGAGAATCTCCAGCCTACTCTGCACTAAGCATGGAGCCCAACTCCAGGTTTGATCCCTGGACTCTGAGATCACCACCTGAGCCGAAATCAAGAGTCAGACACTTATCCAACTGAGTCACCCAGGCGTTCCTAATGATTTTGTTTAATGATGCACGTATTTGTCCTCACCACGAATAAATTTTTATTACTTAGTTTTTATTACTTATTATCTTATTGTTAATTTTTTTTCAGAACACAAAGAATGAAGAGAAGATTCTAAAAGCTTCCAAAGAGAAAAAAAGGAAAACAGGTCAAAGACAAATCATCAAGAATCAGAGTGGCATTTGGGTTCCTGTCAGAGGCATGGGATATTAGAAGACCATGAAGCTTTGCTTTCAAAAGAATGGGGTGCCTGGCTCAGTCAGTACTTCATGTGACTCTTGATCTTGCGTTGTGAGTTCAAGTCCAATGTTGGGCATAGAGATTGTTTAAAGGAAAGAAAGAAAGAGAGAAAGAGAGAGAAAGAAAGAGAGAGAGAGAGAGAAAAGAAAGAAAGAAGAAGGAAGGAAGGAAGGAAGGAAGGAAGGAAGGAAGGAAGGAAGGAAGGAAGGAAGGGCAAAATAATCAGGAAAAATGATTTCTATATTTATCCTGAACTGCCTAGCATATGTAATGGTAGAATAAAGATGTTCTGAGACATATACAAGAGCTCCAACATTTAATTTCCCAAACAATCTTAGAATACACCTGGAGGATGCATTTTAGCAAAATGAGTATGTACAACATGAAAGAGAAGGTCATGGACCCTGGAAACTAGAGATCCAACTCAGGACACTGGTGAGGGTAGGTCCAGCAGGGCCCAGCTGTGTACAGGCCCTAGGAAGGTGTGGTTAGTCCAAATTGGGGCAGGAGGAGGGGCCTGTGGGATAGATGCCTCCAGATTTAAAAATGTAAATGGAACCAGCAAAGGCTTCAAACTGTGTCTGAGTGTATGGGAAAACTATTGACAGATTTTTTTGTCATGTGACAGATTTTTTTGGAGTATTGGGGGAAAAGTCATGAAATAGAAACAGTCATATAGAAAACTAAGCAAATGAAAATATGAAAGCCGATAATTTCAGGAAAACTAAAAAAGTGTAGAAGAAAGAAAATATAGAGTACTGTCAGTCACCAAAATGCTTAAAATTTATAAACTGAAACTCTAGCATGTGCATATTATTTTAAAATACCAAGAAAAATAAGTGGAAAAAACAGTTAAAAGGGTTAGAAGTGTTTGCCTCTTGAGGATGAGACAGATTGGGTAAATACTGTTGTATTTTGCCACAAATCTTGTTTTTTAAAATAATAATAAATACTAAAAATAATTATTTTTTTAAAACTACACTCATTCTCTCTCTCTTTTTTTTTAAAGAATTTATTTATTTATTTGAGAGAGAAAGAGCATGAGAGAAAGAGTTGGGGTCAGAGGGAGAGGGAGAAGCAGGCTCCCTGCTGAGCAGGGAGCCTGATGTGGGGCTGGATCCCAGGACCCTGGGATCACAACCTGAGCAGAAGGCAGATGCTTAACCAACTCAACTCCCAGGTTCCCCTACACTCATTATTTTCATAACAAAAGCTGGAACATTCATACACGGCTGACTGAACAGAAAATGATGCAGCCATTACCGTTAAAAAGTTTAACAAAAGAGTCACTACATGAATCGGCATTTCCACTCCTAGGAATATACTCCTAGGAGAACTGAAAACAGGTGTTCAAACAAAAACTTGTACAGGACTAGTTCAACATCATTTATTTATAACAACCAAAAAAATGGTAAATGGGGCACCTGGGTGGCTCAGTGGGTTGAAGCCGCTGCCTTCGGCTCAGGTCATGATCCCAGGGTCCTGGGATCGAGGCCCACATCGGGCTCTCTGCTCAGCAGGGAGCCTGCTTCCTCCTCTCTCCTCTCTCTCTGCCTGCCTGTCTGCCTACTTGTAATCTCTCTCTCTCTGTGTCAAATGAATAAATAAAATCTTAAAAAAAATGGTAAATGTCCATGAACTAAAGAACAGATAAGAAAAATGTGGCATATCCATATGGAACATGAGTCAACCATAAAAAAACAAACAACAAAACGAAAAAAGTACTGATACATGCTACCACATGGATGAACCCTGAAAACATTACCCTAAGTGAAAGAAGCAAGCCACAAAATATTATATAATTCCATTTATATGAAATGTTCAGAATAGGTAAATCCATAGAAACAGAAACTAGATTGGTTGTTCCTTGGAGTTGGTGGGAGAGGGGAGATGAGGAGGGATCGCTTAATGGGTATGGAGTTTGTTTTGGGGTGACACAATGTTCTGCTGATGGTTGCACAACATTGTGACTATACGAAAAACCACCAAATTATACACTTTAAAATGATCAAATGGTGAATTTTATCTTAAGTAAATTTTGTCTCAATAAGTATACATTGGGTTGTAGCAGAACACCCTTCAAGCTGCCTTAAACAATAAAAGAGACGTGTTTGGGGATGCCTGGGTGGCTCAGTTAGTTAAGGGTCTGCCTTTGGCTCAGGTCATGAATCCAGGCTCCTTGCTCAGCAGGGAGCCTGCTTCTTCCTCTACCTGCCGCTACTCCTGCTTGTGTGCTCTCTCTCTGACTTTGGCAAGTAAGTTAATAAAACCTTTTAAAAAATTATAAAAAATAAGAGAGATGTGGGGCGCCTGGGTGGCTCAGTTGTTAAGCGACCGCCTTCAGCTCAGGTCATGATCTCACCCTGGCGTTGGGCTCCCTGCTCCGCAGGAAGCCTGTTCCTCTCCCACTTCCCCTGCTTGTGTTCCCCCTCTCGCTCACTCTCTCCGTCTGTCAAATAAATAGATAAAAAATCTTTAAAAAGAGGGTACCTGTGTGGCTCAGTGGGTTAAAGCCTCTGCCTTCGGCTCAGGTCATGATCTCAGGGTCCTGGGACTGAGGCCCCCATCGGGCTCTCTGATCAGCGGGGAGCCTGCTTCCCCCTCTCTCTCCGCCTGCCTCTCTGCCTACTTGTAATCTTTCTCTGTCAAATAAATAAATAAAATCTTAAAAGAGAGAGAGAGAGAGATGTGTTTTGAGTTGAAACTGTTACTTTTTTTTTAAAGAACAACCACCCAACGTGCATGTTTTCCCTCCTCTCTTCCAGGGCCTAAAATCCACTTGGCCCCAAGACCCCTGCACGCAGGGCCTTCAGGGGTGCTGGGGAGGACAGTGCATTGTGGTGGTTAATAAGCGCTTGGGAGCTAGACAGATTACAGTTCTGGTTCCTTCACTGCCTTGCTGCCAGACCTTGCACAGAATTCTTAATCTAAGTTTTACTTTCCTCATCACTAAAACGGGGCAAATAACAGCCCCTATCTTATCCGGTGCTTGTTAAAATTACAAGAGATAGAGGCTCCTGGGTGGCTCAGTTGGTTGAGCATCTGCCTTCCGCTCAGATCATGATCTGAGTCGTGGGATCAAGCCCCTCGTGGGGCTCCCTGTTCAGCGGGAAATCGGCATTTCTTTCTCCTCCCTGCTCATGCTCTCTGTCTCTATCTCTGTCAAATAAATAAATAAAATCTTTAAAATAAAATCAAATTAGAAAAGGTAACGTTTTCATAAGCCCCAGGCGGAGTGCCTAGCCCATAGCAAACACTCAGATCCGTTATTTGGGGGTAAAGTTCTGCTCCCACAAGGAGCAGTCGCATCAAGCATAATGCAGCAGAGCAGGTAGGAGGAGAGGATTTCAGGAAAAAACAATATTATCTAGTATTTACTGAGCGCTGCTTGGTGGCAGGCCCTGTTCCAAGGCCTTCCTGGCATCCGCTCGCCTCCCCAGCGCACCCGGCCCGTCGCCGACCTCCCGCTGGGGAGCGGGGCCCGTGGGGCCTGGACTGCGAGCGGCCGCCACCGCGCCCCAGCGACCCGAAGGAGCCGGGCGCCTGAGCCCCAGGCC
>LNAC01000022.1:10500272-10561609 GCA_002007465.1 Ailurus styani | reverse complement strand
GGCACCCGGGCGAAGCAGCTGCCCTCCCCGAGCGCAGCGCCGCAGCGGGGTAAGGCCTGCGCCGGCTTCGGTGCTGGCCGCCTGCGGGGGGGCCGGGGGGACGCGGGGATCGAAGACCGCGGCCGGGGCGCGGCGCCGGGCGGCCCCGGGGCCGGAGCAGGCGAGAATCTGGGGATCCGAGGGCCGTGGGGCGCGGAGGCCGAAGGCTGCTGAGACCCGGGGATGCACGGGGCGCGGGAGCCGGAGGAAGCCCGGGCCTGGAGGAACCCGGAGCGCTGTGGGCGTCGGAAAACCCAGGACAGCGCCGCCCCGAAGTCACCCCTGACCGCGTCCTGCCTGCCCCCTCGGCTTAGAGGGCGCACTGTGTGGGCTTGGCGCTAACGCCCTGTTCACAGGGCTCGGTTTACTCACCTGTCTCCTCCGCTGGTCCGAGATTGTTCGCGAAGTTGCTTTGTCTTCACTTTAAACAGCGGACAAAGGATCCAAACTGTGTCCCTCCCTCGGTCTCCAGTTGGCCTCCGGGGTCCTTGAAGGCAGGGCTGGTCCTTCACCACTGGGTCCCCACAGCCTGGCACATCATAGGCTCTCAGCGGACGGTGATGAGATACATAAGAAATGGTTCTGTGAGAGAACTGCTTCCCCTGAGACTCAGATCTCCCTCTTGGGACTCGAAGCGGAGGTGGAGGGCTGTGGTCGGAGGGGGCACAGAAACGCTAAGAGCTACTGGAACACCCCCCTCCCCATGTGTTTATTGGTGGACAATGTGAAAGCACACTCATCGCTCGTTTCTCTTCTGGGCCTCACACTATCCTTGGAAAGCAATGGCCACTGCTGTTATTCTCCTTTGACAGATGAGGAGACCAAGATTCAGAGGAGTAGCCCCTGCTGTATGTTATGCAAAATCCAGTCTTGCCTGCTTTCTGGGGCCAGGTTTCCTGGAGTTCCTGCATCAGCCTTGTAGCTCTGGATGCCCATAGGGCTGGCATTTCTCCTGTATTTCCTGTGCCCACTGAAGTATTCAGGCTGTAGGGTACAAAGGGAGGGGGCTCTTTGTTGAAACCTATTGTGCTAATGCAAAATAGTTGATTGTGGACCAATAAGAGAAGAACACAAATAACTACAGAGAAAATTGGGGTGGGCACCTTAATAAAGAGACACACTTTTTTAGGGGGAGGTTTGGGAGTTTCAAGTCATATCTGGATGAAGGAACTAGGGTGATGTGGCGTTTGTGATGGGACATAAAGTCTGTGTGGGATGTGGACCAATAGAAATTGTGAGAAGAAGAAGAGGAAATTTCAGGATGAAAGACCAACCTGATCAGGGAAAGAGAGACAGAAAAGAACATGAAGTAGGTTTGGAGACCAGATTATTGGGGAGTTTGAGTGGAAGGAGACTAAACATGGCCAGGAAAGGAAGAATCTGCTGTGAATCGTCTTGTATGCTAGGATGAAGTCTTATTAAATACAAACGGAAGAGTCAATATTATAGAGATGCTGACCTTCTCAAACTAGGTCTGTATATTTAATGTAATGACAATTTAAAAAGTCCCCAAAGGATTTTTGTAGAAAACTTCACAAAATGGTTCTAGGGTTTATTTGGAAGCATAAACATGTGAGACAAGAGTTAGACAATAGAAAGCTACAATAATTAAAACAGATGAGTATATGTGTGGAAATAGGAAGACAGGTCAGGAAAACAAGTCTAGAAATAAACCCAAGCGTAGGTGGGAACTAATGAATTACCAAGAGAACAATACAAATCAGTGGGTTAAAATCGTATTCAAATGAGAGAAGCCAGTCACAAAAAGACAAATACTGTATGATTCCATTTATATAAGCTATGTAAAATAGTCAAGTTCATGGAAACAGAAGGTAGAATGGTGGTTACCAATGCCTGAGGTAAGGAGAAAATGGGGAGTTGATGTTTAATGGATATAGGGTTTTAGTTTTGCAAATTGAGAAAGTTCCAGATCTGTTTCACAATAATGTTCAAGGTTAACACTACTTAACTGAACACACTTAAAAATGGTGGCGCGTCTGGGTGGCTTAGCCATTAAGCGGCTGCCTTCAGCTTAAGTCATGATCCCAGAGTCCTGGGATCAAGCCTGGCATCAGGCTCCCTTCTCAGCAGGAAGCCTGCTTCTCCCTCTCCCACCCCCCCTGCTTGTGTTTCCTCTCTCGCTGTGTATCTCTCTGTCAAATAAATAAATAAAATCTTTAAAAAACTATGGTTATGGTGATGGGCACCTGGGTGACTCATTCTGCCTTCAGCTCAGGTCATGATCTCAGGATCCCTTCTTGCAGGGAGACTGCTTCTCCCTCTCCTCCCTGCTCGTGCTTTCTCTTGCTAGCTCTCTCTCTTCCTCAAATAAATAAATAAATAAATAAATAAATAAATAAATAAATAATATATATTTTTAAAAATGGTTATAATGGCAAATTTTATTTTATGTGTATTTCACCACAATAAACACAATTTTTGAAATGATATTCAAACATCCAGCTAGCCATTTGGAAAAGGTCCATACCTCATTGTCTTTCCTGTCATTTTAATAATAATGGTGAATATTTAAAGAATTAACACCGGTTGCCTGGTTGGCACAGTTGGAGGAACATGTGACTCTTAATCCTGCGGTTGTGAGCTCAAACCCCACATTGGGTGTAGAGATTATTTGAAAATAAAATCTTTTTAAAAATTTTAAAAATTAAAAAGATAGTAAAGAAGAATTAACACAAATCGTTCTTAAGCTCTTCCAAAACATCAAAGAAGAGGAAGCACTTCCAAACTCATTTTGTGCAGCCAGCAATACCGTGACAGCAAAACCAGACAAAGATAGGGGCACCTGGGTGCCTCAGTGGTTAAGAGCCTGCCTTCAGCTCGGGTCATGATCCCGGGGTTCTTGGATTGAGTCCCGCATGGAGTCCCACATTGGGCTCCCTGCTCAGCAGGGAACCTGCTTCTCCTGCCCCTCCCTGCTCATGCTCTCTTTCACTATCTCTGTCTCTCTCTCAAATAAATAAAATCGTAAAAACAAAAACAAAAACAAAGATATTACAAAAAAAGGAAACTACAAATCAATGTCTCTTATAAACACTGATGCAAAAAAACAGATCCTTAAGAAAACACTAGCGAACTGAATTCAACAGCATATGAGAAGGATTATACAAGTATATTATACCAAGTGGGTCTATTCTTAGAATGTAAGAATAGTTTACCATATGAAACTCAATTAATACATCACATTAGCAGAATGAAGGGAAAAAACACATCATCTCAACTAACAGGAAAAGTACTTGGCAAAATTTGGCACCCTTTCTTGATAAAAACACTCAACGAACTAGAAGTAGAAGGGAACTATCAACAAATGAAAAGCCCATAGCTAATGTCATATTCAGTGGTGAAAGACCAATTGCTTTTCTTGAGGATTAACAAGACAAAAATGCTTGCATTTGCCACTTCTGTTAACCATAGTCTAGAAGTTCTAGCCAGAACAATTAAGCAAGATTATGAAATAAAATCCAATTTTAATTAATAAAATCCAAAATTAAGAAAAAATCCAAATTGGAAAGAAAAAAATAAAATGAACTCTTTTGACCGATAACATATTATATGTAGAAACCCGAAAGATCTACCAAAAGACTGTAAGAATGAATTTAAAAAGTTGGCAAATTTCAGGATGCAAAATTAACATGCAAAAATCAGTTGCATTTTTATACACTAAAAATGAGCAAAAGAAAATTAAGAAAACAATTACATTTACAATAGCAACAAAAAGAATAAAATAATAATAAGTGCAAACAAGTAGGCGGCATTTGCTTGCTAGGGCTGCTGTAACAAAAAAAAACGCAGACTGGGTAGCTTAAACGACAAAGATTTGTTTTCTCACAATATGGGAGGCTAGAAGTCCAAGATCAAGGTGCTGGGAGATTTTTTTTCTTCTGAGGCCTCTTTCTTTGGCTCATAGATGGCTCCCTTTCTGCTGTGCCCTCATATGGTTGTTCCTCTGTCTGCATTGTCTGTGACCTTAATCTCCACTCCTTTTAAGGACACCGGTCATATTGGACTAGACTTCACACTAACAACTTGACTTGGCGTGAGCCTTTTAGAATTCATTCAGTTTGGTACACAGTGAACTCTTCCAATTTCAAGACTTATATCATTCTCAGCTTTAGGAAAATTTCTTCCATTATTCCTTTTTTCTTCCACTATTCTTTTCTGTGCTTTACCTTCTGGAACTCCTACTAAACAGAGTTGGAGCTTCTGGATATATCTTCTAAATCTCTTTTATCCCATATTATCCAACATTATTTTCCCTTCCAAGCTGTTGTTCCTTTCTTTCTTTCTTTCAACTTTTTTATTTATTGATTTGACAGAGAGAGAGAGAGTGAGCACAAGCAGGGGGAGCAGCAGGCAGAGGGAGAGGGAGAAGCATGCTCCCCACTGAGCAAGAAGACTGTTGTGAGGTTTTATTCCAGGACTCTGGGACCATGCCCTCAGCAGAAGGCAGACACTTAACAGACTGAGCCACCCAGGCGCCCCCAAGCTGTCATTTCTTACCTGAGTTTCAAGCTGCAAGTTTTTTTGTTTTGTTTTCTTTTTTAAGATTTTATTTTATTTATTTGAGAGACAGAGAGAGCGCGTGCATGAGTAAGGGAGGGGAAAAGGGAGAGGGACAAGCAGGCTCCCTGTTGACCAGGGAACCTGACATGGGGCTCAGTCCTAGGACCCTGGAATCATGACAGGAGCCAAAGGCAGAGACTTAACCAACTGAGCCACCCAGGTGTCCTGAAGTTGTGGGTTTGTTTGTTCGTTTGTTTGTTTGTTTTGACAAAACTGATTTTGTCTTTTCTTTTCCTTTTTATTATATTTAAATCTACTTTTAAGTTATACAAGTATATCTTATCGTTGTAAAATACTTAAATGATGCAGAAAAAACATTTAAAACTCTCATGCCCCACGTGCACCCGAATGTTTATAGCAGCAATGTCCACAATAGCCAAACTATGGAAAGAACCTAGATGTCCATCAACAGATGAATGGATAAAGAAGATGTGGTATATATATACAATGGAATATTATGCAGCTATCAAAAGAAACGAAATCTTGCCATTCGCAACGACATGGATGGAACTGGAGGGTATTATGCTGAGCGAAATAAGTCAATCAGAGAAAGACAATTATCATATGATCTCTCTGATATGAGGAACTTGAGGGGCAGGGTGGGGGGTTGTGGGGGGTAGGGAGGGAAAAATAATGAAACAAGATGGGATGGGGAAGGAGACAAACCATAAGAGACTTCTAATCTCATAAAACAAACTGAGGGTTACTGGGGGGTGGGAGGGTAGGGATAGGGTGGATGGGTTATGGACATTGGGGAGGGTTTGTGCTTTGGTGAATGCTGTGAAAGATGTAAGCCTGATGATTCACAGACCTGTAACCCTTGGGCAAATAATAAAAATAAAATTAAAAAAAAAAAACTCTCATGCCCCACCTCTAACATTCCAATTCGGTTTCTGCAAGTTAACCACTACTATTAGTTTAGTTTTTCTTTTCAGATTTTTTCCTATGGTTACTTTTATGTTTAGATTTTCATATTGAAATATGTGTTTTCTCTCTGCTTTATATAAGTGGTATCAAACTAAACTTACTGTTTCATAATTTCCTTTGTTCTTATTTTATATATTGGAGGTTTTTCACATCAGTAGATATTGATTGATTTATAACAGTTAAATGACATTCCATAATAAACAATGTAACAGGGGCGCCTGGGTGGCTCAGTTGGTTAAACATCTGCCTTCAGCTCAGGTCACGATCCCAGGGTCCTGGGATCGAGCCCCGCATCAGGCTCCTTGCTCAGGGGGGAGCCTGTTTCTCCCTCTCCCTCTGCCTGCTGCTCCCCCTGCTTGTGCTCTCTCTCTCACACTCTGTCAAATGGATGAATAAAATGTTTTTTAAAAATAAGATAAAATAAACAATGAACGTCTTTGTACTTACCTCAACCTCACTATAAATATGTATTTCTTTGGGACATGACTTAAAAAAATGGAATTGGTAGTTAGAAGAATATGTACACATTTTTGATTTTTTTTAATATACCTTTAGCACAAAATTCAAAAGGTACAAAATCAGTCCTATTGAAAAGCAAGTCTTATTCCTAGTCCTGTCTCCCAGTCATTAGTTCTTCACTCTAGAACCAATCATTGACATCAGTTTCTTCCTTTCACAGATATTCTTGGATTGGAAATTTTGGATTTTAATATTTATATTGCCAAACGAGCCTTCAAAAGGCAATTTATACTAGCTATGATAAATTGCAATTGGCCATAGATTCTTTGATGTTCCTTCTGCCCAGAGGTGAATTCTGCTTCCCCACTCCTTAAATTTAGGTTGGCCTACGCCTTAAGAGCTATTTGTAGCTTACTTTCTCCCTCTCTTGGAATGTTGCTACCATGTGAGTAAACCCAATCTATGCTACTGGACAGGGAGAAACTGTGAAGCAGAAACAAGCATTCCCAGCTTGGGTTTCCTAGACCAGGGGTTAGCAGACCTTTTCTGTAAAGGGCCACATGATAAATATTTGCAGCTTTGTGGGCTATGTGGCCTCTATTGCAACAACCCAACTCTGCTGCTGTGTTGTGAAAACAGCCATAAACAATATGTAAATAAATAGGTATGACCAGATTTGGCCCAGTGGGAGTAGTTTGCCCACCCTGACCCTAGACCAACCAGCCTGCCGACTGCCAGGCATGTGAATAAGGTCGTCCTAGACCATCCAAGCTCCAGCTTAACCTCCAGGAAAATGGAGAGATCAGTTAACCAGAATAACTGCCCAGCTGATGTACAGAATTGTGAGTGATAATTAATGCCGTTGCTTTAAGCCACTAAGTTTTTGCTTGTTTGTTTAAGGTTTTGTTTAAGGTTGTTTTTTTTTTTAATTTGTCCCAGAGGTATATGTCTTTGAATCATCAGGCTTACACCTTTCACAGCACACACCATAGCACAAACCCTCCCCAATGTCCATAACCCATCCACCCTATCCCTACCCTCCCACCCCCCAGTAACCCTCAGTTTGTTTCATGAAATTAAGAGTCTCTTATGGTTTGTCTCCTTCCTGATCCCATCTTGTTTCATTATTTTTCCCTCCCTACCCCCCAGGACCCCCCCCACTCTGCCCCTCAAATTCCTCATATCAGAGAGATCATATGATAATTGTCTTTCTCTGATTGACTTATTTTGCTTAGCATAATACTCTCTAGTTCCATCCACATTGTTGCAAATGACAAGATTTCGTTTCTTTTGATGGCTATATAGTATTCCATTGTATATATATACCATGTATTCTTTATCCATTCATCTGTTGATGGACATCTAGGTTCTTTCCATAGTTTAAACCATTAAGTTTTAGGATGGTTTGTTACACAGCAAAAGCTAACCAACACACTAACCTTTGCCATAATTAGACATTATCAATATATTTTTAAAAGATTTTATATATTTATCTGTCTGAGAGAGAGCACACGTTGAGGGAGTGGCAGGGAGAGGGAGAAGAGGGCTTGCCCCTGAGCGGGGAGCATGACGTGGGGCTCCATCCCAGGACTTGGAGATCATGACCCGAGCTGGAGTCAGATGCTCAACCAAATGAGCCATCCAGGCATCCTTATCAATATTTTTTATTTTTATTAATATGATGTGTTACAAATGATAGTTATAGTTATTTATGCCTTTCTCTGATTACTTATGTATTTAAGCATTTTTCATATATATTCATTGGTTTACTATATATACTCTTCTGTGAATTTCTTTTTCATATCCATTGTTCATTTTAACATTGGATTATTATTGATTTGACATGGTTTGAGAATGCATCTTGGATACGAACACTTTGTTTTATATATTGCAAATATTTTCTCCCTGTTTACTGTCAATTATTTTTGTAGTATCTTTTATTATACTGAATTAAAAAAAATTTTTAAGATTTTATTTATATATTTGTTGGAGAAAGACACAGCAAGAGAGGGAACAGAGCAGGGGGAGTGGGAGAGGGAGAAGCAGGCTTCTTGACAAGGAAGCCCAATGCGGGGCTCGATCCCAGGACCCTGGGATCATGACCTGAGCTGAAGGCAGACACTTAACAACTGAGTCACCCAGGCACCCCTGAATTTTTAAAATTTTGTGTAATCAAATTTAACAATCATTTCCCTTATAGTTTTTGAGTTTTGTGTCTTTAGGCGACCTTCCCTATTGTTTTTGTAAAAAACATCCTTCTACATTCTTCTAATACTTCTATAGTTGATTTTGTTTTTATAATTGTTTTGTTTTTATCCATATGGGATTTATTTTATGTGTGGTATAATTTTTTTCCAACTGGAAAAATTAGCTCTTCTTGCACATTTTGTTTTCCAGATATATTTGAAAATCATCTGTAGTTCACTATAAAAACCTCTTGGCATTTCAGTTGTTATTCCTATATGTGTCCTGTTTTGTCAGAGTATCCTCAAAATTTCTGGCCTGTCAATGGTGTTATTTCTGGGTTTTCAGTCCTATTTGGAATTTATTGTTTTTGAAATTAATGTATTCTGTTTCGTGGGACTTGGAACAGGAAGGAGAGTGGTCAGATGTACATTTAGGTCCAGTTCTTCCACCATTAATTTTTGAAATTTACTTTTCAAGTCTTGAAAGAATTCAGCATTATTATTTCTTTATTTATTTGAGAGAGAGACAGAATGTGTGCACAGTAGAGGGGGAGGAACAGAAAGAGAGGGAGAGAAACTTTGGCAGACTTCCACTCTGAGTGCAGAGCCTAACACGGAGCTTGATTCCAGGGCCCTAATACCACAACCTGAGCTGAGAGCAAGAATCCGATGTTTAACCAATTTCACCACCCAGGCGTCCCATTATTATTTTTTTAAAGATTTATTTATTAGGGTGTGAGTAGTCTCTCAGTTATGTAAACGGAGGCTGAGAAAGAGTCAGTGTTTTGGGATTGGAGTGTAGCTTTTGTGACTTAATTAAGGTGGCCATTAGATCTCTGACATATTAACTTGGTTGCTAAGAAGGAACAGAACATGGTCTTCTGGGGTATAAGGAATTGATGGTCAATCCTTACTCTCTAAGACATGAAGTTAGAGAGACCTATAGATGATGTCTGGCTGGCCCTGGCCAAAGGAGGGTAGCAGGGTAGAGTAACAAGTTCTTTGAAATCATTAACTTCAATGAAGTGGGAGTTCAAGATGAATGCCCTCAAAGTTGATTGCAGCCCAGGAGATGGCTGATGCTGAAAGCAGTTCCGGTAGCAACTATGCAACATTTCAGAACTAGCAGCATTACCCACCAAATGTGCAGAATCAGTTTCCTACTACAAAGCAACAGCAAAAACCAAAAGATGTAATAGACTAATTGAACTCCTATACTGTTGTTGATGGGGTTTTGAAGTTTGACTGACTTCTCTTACAAGATTAAATTCTTGGGGATTTGAGGGTAAGTCAGAGAGATAACCCCTAAGAGGCAGATGGTAAATAAGTTTTTAATCTATTTTGTGGAGTCTCTAGATGATATTCATTTAGTGTAAAAAAATTTTTAAATGAGATATATTTATCATTATACCATAATTTTAGGAACAGGCCAATCTATGCCCACCTGTAGGGAAATTAGGTTTAAAAAATTGTGACACATCCATACAATGGAATACTATGCATCCATCACAAAGGATGATATAAAAATATATTAATTGAGGTAGGACAAACTTTAAGACTTACATCTGAGAATATATATATATATACATATATATAATGCTATTTCTATTTAAAAAGTTTAGTTATATATCCTTATACATATTTTTTGTTTGTTTTCATATAGAAGTCTGAAAGTAAGGTTAACAAATTTTGGTAATTGGCCCTAGGTGGTGAGATTTCAGATAATTTTTGCTTTTTTCTTATAGTCTCCTGTATTATTTAAAATCTGTACATATTTTCGGGTGCCTGGGTGGCTCAGTGGGTTAAAGCCCCTGCCTTCGGCTCAGGTCATGATCTCAGGGTCCTGGGATCGAGGCCCACGTCGGGCTCTCTGCTCGGCGGGGAGCCTGCTTCCTCCTCTCTCTCTCTCTGCCTGCCTCTCAGCCTACTTGTGATCTGATCTCTCTGTGTCAAATAAATAAATAAAATCTTTAAAAAAATAAAAATTAAAAAATAAAATTTGTACATATTTTCTATAATAAACGTGTTTTATCATTATGAAATAATTTTTAAAAATGGAAACTGACCAAAAAAATTGTAAGGAATAATAATAGTAATAATACTAGTGATAGCTTACAATGTGCCAGAAACTACACTGTTTTATATGTATTATCTGATTTAATTCTCATAACAACCCTATGAGATTACTAACCTGTTTGGCAATATTGAACAAACCCAGGCTTGAATAGTTTAAGTAAATTGTCCATCATCACAGGGTTAGTATGTGGTTGGGGGCAAGATTAAAGCCAAATTTCCCTGGATATAGAGCTAGGATCTCTCTGGTTTGACCCACAGGGGAGTTGGATCTCTGTTTGGAGCTTACAGATTCACCAGCATCTAAAATATAATCCACTTACAGCCCTACAGTCATACCTCCAATGCTGTTTTCTTTTTTACCTTTCCAGAAGCAAGCACTAAATATTATAAAAATAATAAGTACCAAAGTCACTACCAATCAAAGACAAAAAACTTTCTGTGGTGTTCAGTTCATTGGTAGATCCAGTGATCCATGGCTTGCAGTACTGTAGTGTATCCTGGCATAGTGCCCTCCTCTTGAACCTGGGCTGGCCCTTTGACTTGCTTTAACAAATATAATTGAGTGAATAAAGAACACCAGTTCTGGGCATAAGCCTTAAGAAAACCTAGCAGCTTACACTTTTGCCCTTTTGGGAGCCCTGAGCTAACACATAAGAAGTCTGGCTACTCTGCTGGAGAAATTATATGGAAAGGTCGTAGGAAGAGACTACAGGGAGAGGGGGGCCCAGCCACTCCAGCTGAACCAGCCACCAACTGATGCTACCATCCACAGCAAGTACAGAACAAGAATGGTTGGGCTAATTCCAACCCAGACTGCAGAACAGTGAGCAAATAAAACAGCTGTTGTTTTAAGCTATACATTTTAGGGTGGTTTGTTACACAATAGATAATGAGAACACCTCCTTGCTTTCTTTGGGCGACTAATGTTCTACATAAAACTTAAATCTTCATTTCTTACCCTTTATCTCTCAATTTTATAGCAATGCTTTGCCAGAAGCTTTCGCATTAATTACTAGCACATAGGCAAGCTTTAATGGAGTTACTAGGTGGTGGGTACAGAGGCTGAATTTAGTCCTAGCCTTAGCTGTATGCCTTTTGAAAGTGATTTACCTTTTTGTCTCAATTGTGAGATGAGACTAATGCTCACTCTACCTACTAGAGAGTAAAATTAGTATAACTGTGTTGAAAAGAAAAACGAAAAGCATTTGATAGAGCTTCCAGCTCAGGAGGCAGGTGAGGAAACACAAAGAACATGGATTTGATGTCATCTGGGTATAAGATCTTTTTTTTTTAATTTATTAAGTGATCCAAGATTCATTGTTTATGCACCACACCCAGTGCTCCATGCAATTGGTGCCCTCCTTAATACCCACCACCAGGCTCACCCATCCCCCTTCCCCCCTGGGTATAAGATCTTGAACAACTGACTTAATATTTCTGATCCCGTTTTTCCTCTGTAAATGAGATTATTCCTTCTTAAATCACAGGTTTATCTGTGATGATTAAGTGAGACAACACATGAAGCAAGAGACCTGTTGTAGAATAAATGCTAACTGCCCGCCATCAAATCCTAAAGCTCCCCTCCTCCTCCTTCCGCCATCCTCATCTCCCGCCTAACCGCAGACAGTGTGATTTAGTAAGTCTAAAATGGAACCTAGAAAGCTATATTTTCATTTTTATAAATCTACATTACAAAACAAACAAGTTCCCGAACAGATTCTAACGCAGGTGCCATCAAGCAAAAGACTCCGCTTGCTACCACGCCCCTTCCTTGTATCCCGAGCTTCAAACTCCAGGTCTCGCGATGGTTTTTCTTTCTTCAGACTCTGCTCCAGATCGCGCGAGAGTGGTTCGTCCAGTCACGAGGCTAGATGCTTGTCCAACATGGCGGCGCGCTAGCAGCGTAACATCTGCGTTTCTAGGCGTTTCGCTCTGCGGGTGGTTTGAGACTCTGGAGTTACAGAGGCCTACTCCAGACCGGTCATTTGGAAGAAACTCTGACTTCAGATGTGAGTCATTTAGCATCTCTCGGGGGTGGGGGGTTGAGAGGTCATTTAACCTATATGTGGCCCAAGTGCCTTATTCTCGGATTCTGGGCTGATGAGTTGCTGATTTGGGGCCTAGGGAGACAGATCCGATGGGTGGGTGGTTTTGTTTCTGTGTACGTGCGTGCGTCTTGCGCGCGCGGGTTCTGGACCCGTGAGGTGCTGATTTCGTGTCTAGGGAGACAGACCACATGAGTGAGTGAATGGGGTGGGTGGGTGTGTGCGTGCGTGCGAGCGCGCACGTGGAAGAGGGTAATGGTGGTGGAATGGATGGGAGGAGTTGGCGCCCAGAATGGAGACTAGGATTGAAGTACGAAAGACCCTAGGGGCTGAGGAGGTTTAGAGACATGCGAAACTGAGGCAGGAAGACTGAGTGGATAAGATGAGCGCGGGGGAGGAGTGGAGGAGATGGAGAATTGGCAGTGGTGGAACTAGAGGAAAAAGTCGGATTTATGAAGTAAGGGGACGAGAGAAAACGGAGACTGGAGTTGAACTGGGAGAGATCGATACAGAAGGAATTTGAAGTTAGAAGCGGAAATTAAAATTCGAAGAGGAATTTAGATTCTTTTGAGTGTTAAGATAAATGGTAGTTGAAGAGTTTTATTAAGTGTCAGGAGAAACCAAGGAAACAGTAGCAAGGAGATGGCAAAAATCAAAGAAAGTCGAAGCGTTAGCTTCAAGGGTGTACTGCTTTGGCTTTCTGGACTGACTCGGGTAACCCAGAAGAAAAAGGTCCAGCCCTAAGTAGGGCTGATCCTTTTTGAGTGCCAAGATGAGTACCATTTACAAAAAATGAGAGTGCTGTGTTTCAGTGGCTTGGGACAGTGAAAAGAGTTCCATCATGTTTTCAGTCAACAAATAACTTATGAGCGCTTACTCTCCCAGGCCCTGATTTAGGCACTGGGATATCGCAGTGAACAAGACAGACAAAATATTTTCCCTCATGAAGCTTACTGGCAGGGCAGATTTTTAAAAGTAAGTAAATGCTGTATATGGAATGTCAGATGGATAAGTTCTGTGTTGAAGACTCAAAGTATTAAGGGAGAGGAGTGTGTTCATTCACTCACTGCACATTTAAGTGTTCACTCATTGCACTAAGAAAAGGTATCAGGGGCACCTGACTGGCCCAGTCCATACAGCATGCTATTCTTGATCTTGGGGTGGTGAATTCAAACCCCACCTTGGGTGTAGAGCCTACTTTAAAAAAAAGAAGAAAAGGGAAAGGCAGTGAGAAGGTGAGGTTTTATCAAAAGGCTGAACAAGTGAGGGTACCTTGTATGTATGTTTTTCTGGGGAAAGAACAGTCCATACAGACCAACCCAAAAAACCATGGAGACTAATGTGGCTTATCTAGAATGAGCCAGAAAGAGAAAAGTAGATTAGGCTAGAGAAAAGGGGGAGTGACAGTGTTAATGCCAGGTAAGAGTTGACACTTCGTTAAATTCTGAGAAGTAGAATAGACTTAGTTAGCTAAGATCCCATTTCTTCGTTTGGAGTTTGGTTAGCAAAAAAGTGGCTTTATTGACTCTTTATCTGTTCTGACCAGAAAGGTTGATTAATGTAGGATATAAATTAAATCTGCCATATCTGTAATTTAATTTGTCCCACATATGTTCAGAGTGTCGTGTGTACACTGATATTAGCTATGCAGTCTTTAGAGCTTTAATGTGTTGCAGAGCCCCAACACACCAGTGTCTTTTGAAATTACTGTTAGAATACTTTTCTTTTTGTTGTTGCTTGCCAGAATCACAAGAAAGGAAAACATTTTCCTTTTAAACTTTTTCTTTTTTCTCTTCTCTCTCTCTCTCTCTCTTTTTTTTAAGATTCTTTAATCTCTACACCCAGCGTGGGCTTGAACTTACAACCCTGAGATCAAGAGTTGCATGCTCCACTGACTGAGCCAGCCAGGCATGCCTTTTTCATCTTTTTTTTTTTTTAAAGATTTTATTTATTTGACACAGAGAGAGAGATCAGATCACAAGTAGGCAGAGAGGCAGGCGGAGAGAGAGGAGGAAGCAGGCTCCCTGCTGAGCAGAGAGCCCAATGCGGGCCTCCATCCCAGGACCACCCTGAAATCATGACCTGAACCGAAGGCGGAGGCTTTTTTTTTTTTTTTTTAAAGATTTATTTATTTATTTATTTCACAGAGGGAGAGAGATCACAAGGAGGCAGAGAGGCAGGCAGAGATAGAGGGGGGGGGAAGCAGGCTCCCCGCTGAGCAGGGAGCCCGATGCGGGCCTCGATCCCAGGACCCTGAGATCATGACCTGAGCCGAAAGCAGAGGCTTTAACCCACTGAGCCACCCAGGTGCCCGCCTTTTTCATCTTTTTAATGGGGACTGGTTCATGTCCTAATTTTATGCTCCTCTCTTTTTTGATAGTATGTAAAGGGAATTGCAACTTGTATATAGTGAGTTTCTGTGATAATGTTAGGGGCAAAGATGGTAGCGTAGTATGCTGAAAAACTTCCAGGTGATTATTAATTCCCTTAAATTCTGAACTATTCACTCAACAAATACTTTGTCAGTTGCTGGAGGATACAGTGAAGAATAAGATGGACGTGATTGCAGCCTGGGAGGTGGGGTCTGGGGACAGACAAATGTGAAGAGCTTTGAGGGAAAGCATAGAATGCTTTGAAAATATAGAATGGGTGTCTGATTGGATATGTGGTGTCATAGAAAGCCTCAGAAAATTGATGCTTAGAGTATGATTTGAAGGACTAGTGGGACTTCACAAGGATAATGGATGGCAGGAGAGCGAAGAGAACCTTTTAGGTAATAAGAATAACAGATGGTGGGACAGCTCATTATGCAGGAGAGAAAATGAAAAGACAAGTGTATCTGGAGCATAGTGGCAACAAATAAAGTTGAAGGGATAGGCAGGACCTAGATTATGTGTGCCTTGTTAATGATTTTGGACTTTATCAGCCTAATAGCTTTAGGAAGCCACTGAAGGAGTTTAGCAAGGACTCCAGATTTGCATGGAGGGAGGGAGGGAGGGAAGACTTGTCTGTTAGGTGAAAAGTGAATGGTAAAGGCAAGAGTGGTTAGAGAGAGATCAGTTAGAGGCTATTACAGTAATCCAAGGGAGATGATAATGGTCTGGGGTAGAGTTGTGGAGTTGAGACAGAAATGGGTAGGGTCAAGAAATAATTAGAAGGCAGAGAGTATTCAGGACATGGTGTGTTTGGAATGGGGGAAATGGGGTGGAGAAGATGCTAAAGATTTCTGGCCTGAGCACCACAAGAAAGATAGTGGAGTTATTGGGTGAAAAAGGGATGATTAGAAAAAGACGAGTTTGGGTTGAATAGCATTGACTTGGACATTGTACATGAAGTACTTTTGAGCCATTCAAGTGACAATTCTGGTAGGCATTTGGATATATGATATGGAAAGGTCCAGGATAAATACAATTCTTTTTTGAAAATGGTTGTTAAATTTTCAGTATAGAAGATGATATTTGCAAATGACATGTCCAGTAAGGGATCAGTATCCAGAACACATAAAGAACTTATACAACTCAACACCAAAAAGCCCAAATAATCCAACTAGAAAATGGGCAGAGGACCTGATTAGACATTTTTCCAAAGAAGACATATGGATGGCCAAGAGACACATGAAAAGATGCTAAAATCAAATTTGAGGTGCTAAAATCTAATTTTTAGGGTGGCTAAAATAAAAAACACAAGGAATAACAAGTGTTGGCAGGGATGTGGAGAAAAAGAAATGCTCCTGCACTATTGGTTGGAATGCAAATTGGTACAGCCACTGTGGAAAATAGTACAGAGGTTCCTCAAAAAATTAGAAATAGAATTACCATTTGGGGTACCTGGGTGGCTTGGTTAAGAGTCCAACTCAGCTCAGGTCTTGATCTCAGGGTCGTGAGTTCAAGCCCCACGTTGAAAAAAGAATTACCATCTGATCCAGTAATTCCACCACTGGGTATTTACCTAAAGAAAATGAGAACAGTAATTCAAAAAGATACATGCATCCCTATATTTATGGCAGCATTATATATAATAGCTAAGATGAGGAAGGAACCCAAATGTCTATCGATAGATGAATGGATGCAAAAGGTATAGAAAAAGACAAATACCATATGATTTCACTCATGTGGAATTTAACAAAAAAGGGAGACCAGCAGAAAAATAGATTCTTAATTGCGGAGAACAAACTTGTGGTTGCCATAGGGGAGGTGGGTGGGGGGATGGGTGAAAGAAAGAGGATTAAGAGTACGCTTACCTTGGTGAGCACTGAGGAATATATAGAATTGTTGAACCATTATATCGTATACCTGAAACTAATATAACACAGTATGTTAATTATACTTGAATTAAAAATTTGGGGTGCCTGGATGGCTTAATTATTAAGCGTCTGCCTTCGACTCAGGTCATGATCCCAGGGTCCTGGGATCCAGCCCTGCGTTGGGCTCCCTGCTCTGCGGGAAGCCTGCTTCTCCCTCTCCCACTCCCCCTGCTTGTGTTCCCCCTCTTGCTGTGTCTCTCTCTGTCAAATAAATAAAATATTTAAAAATTTTTTTTTAAATTTTCAGTATAGAAAGCTGTCAGAAAAGCCTTCTGAAACAGAGTGTTAGCAGATCTATTAGTATGTAAAGTTATATCTCTAATAAAAACTACAAAGGAAAGGTGCTTGTTGCTAGGAGACTTAATAATAGGGTGTATGACTTAACTGGGGGGATTAGGGAAAGAAGAACTTCACTGAAGAAGAGATGTTTGAACTGAGTAAGGATGAGTAGGAATATATCAGGTGAAGAGGAGGAGGAGGAGGAGGAAAGAACAAGGGAATAAACTGTAAAGACCTGATTGCCAGAGTGGAGGGACAGAAAGAAGAGCAGCAAGCAATATGTGAGGTGTGACTTAACCTGATGGTGAAAAAATAGGTAAGGCCACACCGTGCTGGGCCTTATATGTGTGCTGAAGTAATGATTTTTGGGTTTTTTTGTTTGTTTGTTTGTTTGATTTTTGTTTTTAATCCTAATAAAGTTTTGAGCCAAGTGGGCATAGGAGAAGGAAGACATGGTGAGATTTGTGTTTAGGAGGTGATCTCTGCAAGCTGGATAAAGGAAATCTGAGAGAGTAAGAGTGGATTCAGGGTGACCAACTAAGAGACTGTTCTAAATCCAGGAGACTTATATTGGGCTGATATTGGTGGAGATAGGGAAAAATAGATGGATTTGAGAGGTATTTAGCAGGTAAATTCCACAGGACTGTTGTTGATTTCTCGTGTTGTGAGAGGGGTATAGAACTATCAGGTGATGCCTAGGATTCTGGTTTACATAAATAACACTGTTTAGATGAATGCACCTTACAACAAACAGTGGACAGTACAGAATGATATAACGAAGAAAATACAAATCACCACCCTGAGATACGCACTAAAATAATTTTTAAGATTACGAACTGCATAACTTACTAAACCATGACAGGGCACCTGGTTGGCTCATTTGGTTGGGTGTCTGCCTTTGGCTCGGGTCGTAATCTTGGAGTCCCTGGATGGAGCCCTCCATCAGGTTCACTGCTCAGCGGAGAGCCTGCTTCTCTTTCTGCCTCTCACCCTGCTCATGCGCTTTTTCACTCTCTTCTTTCTCTTTCAAATGGATAAATCTTAAAAAAACAAAAGCAAAAACCTACAATCAGTGGCTTTTCTTCAGTTTTATTTCTTGCTATAAATTTTTTTTTTGTAATCTGGAAGAAGACAAAATTGTTTGTTTTCATTTGGTTTTAGCTGCCTAGGAATGAAAGACTGAAATTTATAAAATAGGAGATAATATTTTGAAACATTAATGACTTAATGATGTGCTACCGAATATTCAGTCCATACGAGATCCCCGTAGAAACTAACCTCTGACTATTAGTTCTTGGCTGTAGATTATATTGCCGTCTGCCCCTTCTGCTTTCAAAAGAATAGTTTGCAGTTTTCATGGTTTAAAAAAAATGGTGCATACGCTTTTCAAACTGTGATAAAATATACATAACATAAAATTTACCATTTTAATCTTTTTTTAAGTGTACCTTTTAGTGGCATTAAGTATATTCACATGGTTGTATAACCATCACCACTGTCCATTTGTAGTTTTTCATCATCCTAAACAGAAACCCATTAAATAATAACATTCTTGCCTCTTCCCCAAACCCTGGTAACCTCTATTCTACTCTCTGTGTGAATATGCCTATTCTTGGTACCTCATTATGAGTGGGATAATTCCTTTTGAATGTGGCTTATTTTCCGTAGCATAATGTTTTTAAGATTCATTCATGTTGTAGGGTGTATCAGAATTTTATTCCTTTTTATGCCTGAAGGACATTGCACTGTATGTATGTATGTACCACATTTTCTTTATCCATTTGTGGACATTTGGGGTGGTTTCTACTTTTTGGCTGTTGTGAATGATCCTGCTGTGAACAGGATCATTTGCACATATTGATGTGCAAATATCTGTTTGAATCCCTGTTTTCAGTTCTCTTGGGCATATACCTAGAAGTGGAATTGCTGGATCATATGGTGGTAATTCTATGTTTAACTTTTTAAGAACCACTGAACTGTCTCCATAGCCCACCTATACTTTCCCACCTGCAATGCTCCGATTTCCTAACTTGTCACCAGCATGTCTTAACTTTTTTTTTTTTTTTAATAATAGCCGTCCTACTGGGTATGAAGTGATATTGTGGTTTTGATTTGCATTTCCCTAATGACTCATGGTGATGTTAAGCATATTTTCTTGTGCTTATTTGTTGTGTACATTTAAAAAATATAACTTCTACTTTCTCAGTTGATTGGGAAAAATATATTTGCTATAACTGTTGACTTGGCAACTACCACTTTTTCCCATTAATGTATTTTTTGACTAAATATGCTGACTTTTTTTCCTTTTTTTCTTTTTAAAGATGGCTCTGAGTAAATCAATGCATGCAAGAAATAGATACAAGGACAAACCTCCTGACTTTGCATATTTGGCAACCAAATACCCAGATTTTAAGCAGCATGTTCAGATAAATCTGAACGGAAGAGTAAGGTAGGTAACATGAAGAATTCTTAATACTGTGTTTTAGTATAATCTGAATATTCCACAGGGTAGTGGAAAGCATACCAGACTGATAATACACCTGAATGCTAATCCTAGACATTTCCTGAAATTTCTCATCTGATCTTGGACAAATCACTTAACCTGTCTGGGTTTCATCTTTTTTTGTTTTGGCGGTGGTGGGAGAGGAGAGGGAGAGAGAGAATCTTAAACAGCCTCCACGCTCAACTAGGAGCCCTACTTGGGGCTTGATCTCACAACTCTCAGATCTTGACCTGAACCGAAATTAAGAGTTGGATAATTAACTGGCTGAGCCACCCAGGCACTCCTGGGTTTCATCTTTTTAAATTATAAAATGAGAGGATTGGACCAGATACTTTTCGGTTTCTTTCTGGCTTTATGAAACCTTGATATCTGAATTTTTGTTTACCCAGTAAGGATCCCAGAGTAAGTGCAGAAACCTTGGGATTGTGCTCTAAAACATGGTGCGGGGGTGCCTGGGTGGCTCAGTCGGTTAAGTGCGTGCCTTTGGCTCAGGTCATGATCCCACAGTCCTAGGATTGAGCCCCGTATTGGTCTCCCTGCTCAGCGGGAAGCCTGCTTCTCCCTCTCCCATTCCTCCTGCTTGTGTTCCCTCTCTTGCTCTCTCTCTCTCTTTCTCTCTCTCAAATTAAATAAATAAATCTAAAAAAAAAAAGACCCAAAAAACCGTGGTGCTGATGAGGGCCTAGAGCTCTTACTTTATTTACTTATTTTTAGCGAGGATTCTTTTATTTATTTATTTTTAATTCTTATTTATTTTTTATTTAACGTAGAGTCCTTATTTTATTTTATTTTTTTTTAAAGATTTTATTTATTTATTTGACACAGAGAGATTACAAGTAGGCCAAGAGGCAGGCAGAGAGACAGGGAGAGGAGGAAGCAGGCTCCCTGCTGAGCAGAGAGCCCGATGCGGGCCTCGATCCCAGGACGCGGAGATCATGACCTGAGCCGAAAGCAGAGGCTTTAATCCACTGAGCCACCCAGGCGCCCTAGAGTCCTTATTTTAAGTGTGTTTTTACTTTGACGTAGGTAGGAAAATATTAAGCAGACCTCAAAATCAGTTTCACAGATATTGTTACTTCGGATGCCAATAAATTTATTTAAAAAAATTTTTTTTTGTTTTTTTTTCTGAGAGAGAGAATGAGAGCACGAGCGGGGATGGGGTGGGGGGCATGTGGGAGGAGCAGAGGCAGAGGGAAAAGCAAACTTCCCCCATGAATAAGGAGCCTGATTGGGGCTCCGTCCTGGAACTCTGGGACCATGACCTGAGTGGAAGGCAGCTGCTTAACCAACTGAGCCATCCAGGTGTCCCTGGGATGTCGATAAATTTAAAGTTACGTTTAGTTAAAGGGCATCTGGGCGGCTCAGTTGGTTAAGTGACTTTGCTCAAGTTATGATCTAGGTACTGTGAGATCAAGCCCCACGTCGGGCTCTGTGCTCAGTGTGGAGTCAGCTTTCCCTCTACCTATGCTCCTCCCATGCTCATACTCTTTCTCTCTCTCAAATAAATAAATAAATAAAATCTTTTTTAAAAAAGTTTAATTTAGTTAAAAAGTTGATTTTTAAAAGTTAAGAAAATATGTGCTTTGGGAAATGGCAAACGTGATGATGGTGTGGGAATAACCGATGTGTGTGTTATACCTTTGAGAAGAAAATCTTTAACTGCATTCTTAAACTCTATGGGAGTTATAGGCTGGACATCCCAAGCCTTCCTGGGGATAGATGTGGTTATTTAAGTATGATGGGCAGGAGGAGCAGGATTATGGAGAAAAGGGAAGGTAAGGAATAATAGTATCATAGGACTTGAGGCATTTTGATGACATCTTCCTACTAGCAGTCTCCTTGTGGGATCAGGTCCCGCATTCAGCTCCCTGCTCAGTGGGGAGCCTGCTTCTCCCTTTTACTCCCTCTGCTTGTGCATACACACACACTCTCTCTATCAAAGAAATAAAATCTTTAAAACGTATATATGTGTATATATATATATATATATATATATACACTCATTTTTTTGGGAGATAATCTTTGGTTTTCATCAGATTCTGAAAGTGATCTGAGCCCCCCTTCCTCCCCCAACACAAAAGGTTAAGATCAAATGCCCTAGGACTATGGTTTCTAAGTTTTTTTTATCTACTCAGTTAAAAGTTGAGAACAATTCCATATCAATGCTTGTACAGCTGACTGTGTTACTATATTAAGCATGTTAGAAATCATAATTCAAACTAAAAATTAAACATTTAAATAAAAGTTGTAATACTTTCTTTGCATACTCTTAAGAATTATTTTCAGCACCTCACTTTGGAGAAAACCTTAGAGAGATTGAGTTGGTATTTCTCTTTGTTTAGATCATCCCTACCATTGTTCTTAAATCTTTGTTCCATAATTATGTATGTGAATGTTTTTTCTAGTCCATATACATTAGGACAGCTACAGTTTTATTATTTGTTTTCTCTGTATACCTATCATTGTACTTAATTACTTAACAAGTATCTACTGATTAACCATTTTGTTTTAAGTTTTAGGAAAGCCATAATAAACAAGAAACACAGTGACTACTGCATTTGGAGTTCACAGATTAATGGGGGAAGTGGACACATAAATAAGCAGTCAAGCTTTTGGTTTGGCAGAATCTGTGGAATCACATAGAAGGGAGACCTCATTGTGACTTTGGAATGTAGAGAATGATTTGAAACAGAAGTGGTGTCTTGGTTGTGCTGAAGAATGAATAGGAGTTAGCCAGATAGAAGTGTGTTACAGGCAGAGGGAGTAGTATGTGCAGAGCACTGAGCAGTGGAGGAACTAGAAAAGCTGAGTGTGTCTAAGATGTTGTGGACAAATGACAGGAGATGAGGCAGGGGAGGATTATGCTCGTAGTACTTTATAAGGCCCACTTAGAGGTTTGGAGTTTATCTTTTATTTTTATTCTTTTTTTTTTTTTTTTTTTTTTTTNATTTATTTGAGAGAGTAATCGAGAAAGAGAGCTTGAGCCGGGGAAAGAGCAGAGAGGGAGAGGGAGAAGCAGACTCTCCCATGTGGGGCTTGATCCCGGGACTGTAGGATCATGACCTGAGCTGAAGGCAGACGCTTGACCAACTGAGCCACCCAGGTGCCTGAATTTTACTCTTTTTAAGAGAGAGCTTGTTCCCACATGGGAGTGAGGGGCAGAGGGAGAATGAGACTTAAGCAGGCTCCACCCCCAGTGTGGAGCAGAGCTCAATCTCATGACCTGAGCTGAAATCAAGAGGTGGACGCTTGGGGGGGGAGGGATGGGGAGGGACCCTTAAAAAAAAAAAGAAAAAAAAAGAGGTGGATGCTTGGGCGCCTGGGTGGCTCAGTGGGTTAAAGCCTCTGCCTTCGGCTCGGGTCATGATCTCAGGGTCCTGGGATCGAGTCCCACATCGGGCTCTCTGCTCAGCAGGGAGCCTGCTTCCTCCTCTCTCTCTGCCTGCCTCTCTGCCTACTTGTGATCTCTCCCTATTTGTTAAATAAATAAATAAACAAAAATCTTTTAAAAAAAAAGAGGTGGATGCTTAACCGACTGAGCCCTTAGGTGCCCTAGGAGTTTGGAATTTATTTTAAGGACATGGTATGGAGGGTTCTTGTGTCTTTGGAGTTACCCATCCCTGTCCTTATCCACTAAAGTTTAAAAGCAGAGGAATAACATGTTCAGAGTTGCATTTAGACAGATGTATTTTTGGAGTATTGGGGAGTATGGGTTGCAGGGGAAATTAAGATTGGAGGTATGCGGAAGTGAGTAGGAAATGGTTTCAATAATCCAGATTAAACACTGGTGGCCTAACTAGGTAGAGGCAGGAGGGATAAGAAATCACTGATGAATTTGAGTGAAATTCATGAATAGAATTAGCAGGACATGGTGGAAATTAAGGAATCTGAGCCAGATATGGTACTTGTGATTTTAATTTAGCACGAGGATGGGTGGTAGTACCTAGTTTATTGAGTTAGGGAACAAGGGAAAAAGAGCTCATTTGTGGGGAGATGGGATTTTCAGTTTGGGGCATATGGAATCTGAGAAGGCTGTGAGATACTCAAGTAGGGTTATTTTCTTGGCAATTGAAAATGAAAGTTGGAAGGAAGGGACAAACCAATGATGAGGAGGTAGTGTTAGTGAAGGCTATGGGTCTTTGAGCTGAATCTTGAAGAATGAATAGAAGGGGGAAAGAATTAAAGTATTGAGAACAGATTTTTGTGTAAGGTGTGTTTAAGTTTGGAAAACTATGTCTAGGTGGGGCTGAAGTGGATATAGGAGAGCATGTTGGGAAATAACAAGATGAGACTGAAAGGAAAACAAAGAACAGTTCACAAAGAGTCTGCAAATTCACTTGATTGCTGAGACACTGGAGGAACCAGAGGAGGGTTTTTAAGATGGTTTAAGATTAATATTTTTTTAAATATCTCTCAGAGCAAACCAAACAGATCTGTTATCACAGTTTATCCAAATGGATTACAAGTGTCTGGCAACTAATAGACATTCAATAAATTTGTTAAACTCTCGAGAATAGGGATGCCTGGGTGGCTCAGGTCATGATCTCAGGGTCCTGGGATTGAGTCCTGCATTCGGCTCCTTACTCAGCAGGAAGCCTGCTTTTCCTTCTGCATGCCGCTCCCCCTGCTTCTGCACACTCTCTCTGGCAAATAAATAAATAAAGTCTAAAAACAAAAACAAAAAAACAACGATGCATCTACCACATGACCCAGCAATTGTAATCTGGGACATTTACCCTAAAAAACCCCAAAAAACCAAAAACAAACCTCTCAAGAATAATTCCTCTGTAAAATCTAACTCTGTGCCATTTACCAGTGGCATACTTATTTTTTTCTCCCAAGTTTTTATTTAAATTCTGTCTAATTAACATACAGTGTAATATTAGTTTCAGGTGTAGAATTTAGTGATTCATCACTTACATGTGCCTGCTGCTCATCACAGCAAGTGCCCATCACTTGCGTAATCCACCCCCACCCCACCCACCTCACAAATGGCATACTTAATTACAGATAAATGAAAAATAAAGGGATGGGCAAAAATATTAGGCAAATGAGAGTTCCCCCAAATTAGAAAAAATAAAATAGAAGGCAAAAAAGCATCAAATTAGAGAGGTCTAGTTTACATTAATAAAAGCAATAATTTTATTTTGTTTTCTTTTTAAAGATTTTATTTACTTATTTGACAGAGAGATTACAAGTAGGCAGAGAGGCAGGCAGAGAGAGGAGGAAGCAGGCTCCCTGTTGAGCAGAGAGCCCAATGCGGGCCTCAATCCCAGGACCCTGAGATCATGACCTGAGCCGAAGGCAGAGGCTTTAACCCACTGAGCCACCCAGGTGCCCAAAGCAATAATTTTAGAGTGCCTGGATAGCTCTGTCAGTTAAGAGACTGCCTTTGGCTCAGGTCATGATCCTAGGGTCCTGGGATTGAGCCCTGCATTGGGCTCCCTGCTCAGTGGGGAGCCTGCTTCTTTCTCTGCCTGCCACTCCACCTCTTGTGCTCTCTCTGTCAAATAAATAAATAAAATCTTTTAAAAAACCCCAATAATTAAAATTAAAAAATAAAAATAATTTTCATTGAAAGTTTAAAAAATGATTTGAGCATTTTGGAAAATATAACACAGAAATATTTTTTAATAAGCCTTCAATATAACTTGGAGACGTTTTTCCCTGTATTTCTAACCAAGTAGACATACATAGAGCGATGGCTTTAGGGACTTTCAAAGGATTCATGAATGCTTCTGAAACAATTAGATAAAAATACTTGTGTTGGGGGCACACCTGGCTGGCTCAGTTCCTGTACTGTTGATCTCAGGGTCATGAGTTGAAGCCCCATTTTGGGTGTAGAGCTTACCTAAAAAAAAAAAATACTTGTGTATGTTTTTTCTTGAGGAGATAGGATTCAGAGCTCTAACCTATAATTTAGAACTTCACTTTTAAAAAGGGTCATTGATCGAAAAAACATTAAGTACTGCTGATAGGGGTCTAAATAATATAATCAATAAATTTGATTCATTGATATGTTTTGAACGTTTAACCTATAAACGTGAATGCACATTTTCTTTTTTTTAAGATTTATTAATTTTTTATTTTTTTTTAAGATTTTATTTATTTACTTGACACAGAGAGAGAGATTACAAGTAGGCAGAGAGGCAGGCAGAGAGAGAGAGGAGGAAGCAGGCTCCCTGCTGAGCAGATAGCCCTATGTGGGCCTCGATCCCAGGACCCTGAGATCATGACCTGAGCCGAAGGCAGAGCCTTCAACCCACTGAGCCACCCAGGCGCCCAAGATTTATTAATTTTAGAGACAGCTTGAGAACAGGGGTAGGGGTAGAGGGAGAGGGTAAAGTAGAGGATCTCAAGCAGACTCCCTGCTGAGTGTGGAGCCAGGTGTGGGGCTTGAGCTCAGGACCCTGAGATCATGTCCTGAGCTGAAATCAGGAGTTGGGCACTTAACCAACTGAGCTACCCAGGTGCCCCACTTTTTTTTTAAAGTTTCATTTATTTAAGTAATCACCCCACGTGGAACTCAAACTCATGACCTCAAAATGAAGAGTTGCATGCTCTACTGACTGAGCCAGCCTGGCACTCCATGAATGCACATTCTTTTAAAATCATTTGCCCAGGCTTATAACAGTAAGAAATGACTGAGCTGGGAGTGTCTGGTTGGTTAAGTTCCTGCCTTCGGCCCCGGTCATGATCCCACAGCCCTGGGATCAACCCCCGTGTTGGGTTCCAGGTCAGCAGCTTCTCCCTCTCTCTCTGCCCCTACCCCTGCTTGTGCGTGCGCGTGCTGTCTCTCTCTTTCTCTCTCTCTCTCTCCCCCCCCAATAAATAAATAAATAAAATCTTAAAAAATATGTGTGTATATATACATATGCAATACATATATATGTATAAACACACATGTAGTCATATATAATTACATATGTATATAGTTAAAATGTTGCTGCTTACCCCAATCAAAATCCCTGTTTTGGGGAGAAAAAATTGGTATGTTTCCAAAATTAAAAGATGCTCAAAGCAATAAAAGAGTAATGGGTGGTAGAAAGGTATGTGTGAACTTTAACTTCACCATGTATTTTAATCTCCGTCTGGATATTTAAGTTAGATATTTAACATCTAGATATTTAAGTTAGAGTAATTAAAATATTAGTACATTATTGGAGCAAGAATGGGCATTCTAAAACACAGTGTGGCATTCCGAAACACACCCAAGTCTAAACAGCAGAACAACTGCATGTGCACGTTAAGTGGTGTAATGATTCCTCCCTGTCATTTGACTCAATAGCGTACCTCCCCAGGGGAGTGCAAAGTGAACAGGGTGAATCTTCTTCCTTTTTTTTTTTTTTAAAGATTTATTTATTTATTTGACACAGAGCGAGAGATCACAAGTAGGGAGAGAGGCAGGCAGAGAGAGAGAGGGGGAAGCAGGCTCCCCGCTGAGCAAGAAGCCTGACATGGGACTCGATCCCAGGACCCTGAGATCATGACCTCAGCTGAAGGCAGAGGCTTTAACTCACTGAGCCACCCAGGTGCCCCTGAATCTTCTTTCTTAATCAGTCTGGACTCTTGGGTATTTCTCATCATGTGAATATCATACAGTGCTATAAAAGGTTAAAGAGATTTTTCCAGTGTAAAATTTTGACCATATTGGATTTTTACTTTATGTGCTTACTTTAGAACCAGTCAAGTAAGATACCACTCTATGGTGAAAGGCTATAGTGTAGAATAGGGTGGCATTTCAGTTCATTAGGGGTGAGGCAGATAGTAATGAATTTTTTTCAGTAATGGATTTTTTTTTTTTTTTTGGAGTGAGAGGGCGTGAGCACGTGTTAGTGGGGGAAGGGAGAAAGGGGGAGAGAGAGAGAGAGAGAATCCCATGCAGGCTCCGTGCCTAGTACAGAGCCCAGTGTGGGGCTTAATCCCTGGACCCCAAGTTCATAACCTGAGCTGAAACCAAGAGTTGGATGCTCAACTCACAACCATCTAGGCGCCCCCAGTAATGGATTTTTAATGCAGTTGGAACAGCTATGGGGAAGATGCATTTAGATTTCCTTTCCTATGTGTTATGTAAAGTATATTCCTGATCACAATGATTTATATATTTATTTATTTATTTATTTATTTTAAGATTATTTATTTATTTATTTATTTATTTGACAGAGAGAGAGAGAGATTACAATTAGGCAGAGAGGCAGGCAGAGAGAGAGGAGGAAGCAGGCTCCCTGCTGAGCAGAGAGCCCGATGCGGGGCTTGATCCCAGGACCCTGAGATCATGACCTGAGCCAAAGGCAGAGGCTTTAACCCACTGAGCCACCCAGGTGCCCCTATTTATTTTTTTTAAGTACTAGAAAAAATGTAGGTGAGTATCTTAACTTTGGGTATAGAAATGGGCTTTCTAAGCATACTCCAAGGATAGTATTCATAAAAGAAAAGATGGGTGGATTCAACTACATGAGATGTAAACAATTTTACATGTCAGGATATACTAAAAGTAAAAGATGACAGAACACTACAAATATTTACAGCGAATGGCAGAGAATTAGCCTTCTCAATACGAAGAAATTTTATAAGACAATAAGAAAAAGTAAGAAACCTTTATAGAGAAAGGTAAGGATTAAAAATGGATAGTTCACAAGAGGAAGGACGATGGACCAAATTAGCAAAGATAAAATATTAAAATATCCATTGGGGTACCTGGGTGGCTCAGTTGGTTAAACATTTAACTCTTGATTTCGGCTCAGGTCATGATCTGAGGATCATGGGATCCAGCTCTGTGTTGGGCTTCATGCTTAGTATGGAGTCTGTCCCTCTCCTTCTGTTCCTCCCCCTGCTCACTGGCTGGCTCTGTCTCAAATAAATGAATAAATCTTTTAAAAAAAGAAATAAAAAGTCAATGGCAAAATTGTAGTCAAATGGCATAGAGAAAATGCTAGTAAAACTGTAGCCTTGAAAGTTCTAAAAAACATACCTAAAAGAAATAATGTTTGTTTAAGGGTGTTTATCCTCAAGCTGTTTATAACAAGAAAAATTGGAAGTAATGTATCTAGTATGTAGGTTCTTTTTTTTTTTTTTTAAGACTTATTTATTTGACAGGGAGAGAGACAGCAAGAGCAGGAACACAAGCAGGGGGAGTGGGAGAGGGAGAGGCAGGCCTCCCACTGAGCAGGGAGCCTGATGCGGGCTCAATCCCAGGACCCCAGGACCCTGGGATCATGACCCGAGCTGAGGGCAGACGCTTAACGACTGAGCCACCCAGGAGCCCTTAGTATGTAGGTTCTTAACAGTGCAGTTCCATGGAATATTGTGGAGGCTGTAGAATAGATGTTGCAGATTATCAAACATGATAATTTTGTTTGAGGTTAAAACTGAAGTATCTGCTGATTGCACAGAAAGGGACTAGAAAGTTATGAGTTGTGATGTTCAAACACATTGATGTTCTTGGAATAAGCAAAAGTAATTTTTTAAAAAAGATTTTCTTTCTTTTTTTGAGAGAGAGAAAGAGCACAAGCAGGGGGAGGGGCAGAGGGAGAAACAGACTCTCTGGTGAGCAGGGACTCTGGTGTGGGACTCATCCCAGGACCCTGGGATCATGACCCAAGCTGAAGTCAGACGCTCAACCAGCTGAGCCACCCAGACACCCCTAGGCAAAAGTAAGTTTTAAATTTTTTGCAGGATAGGGATGCCTGGTTGACTCAGTTGGTTACCTTTAGCTTCAGCTCAGGTCACGATCCCAGGGTCCTGGGATCGAGTCCCACATTAGGTTCCTTGCTCAGTGGGGAGCCTGCTTCTCCCTTTGCCTCCTGCTCTTCCTGCTCTCCCTGCTTGTGCACTCATGCTCTCTCTCGCTCGCTCACTCTCTCTTTCTGACAAATAAATAAAATCTTTAAATTTTTTGCAGGATAAAATAGGCTAGTCTATGAAAGGATAGGAAGAGGATGAGGCAAGCTTAAGGAGGAGAGCCTCCTTTGTTTCTCTTTTTTTTAAAAATAGTTTTTTCAAGATTTTATTTGAGAGAGAGTGAGCAAGAGAGCGAGCACAGGTGGGGGAAGGGGCAGAGGGAAATGGACAGGCAGGCTCCCCACTGAATGGGGCTGGGTCCTGGAATCATGACCTGTGCTAAAGGCAAAGGCTTAACTAACTGAGACACCCAGGCATCCAGAGCCTTCTCTTAACTTCTTTAAAGAGGGAAGCAATATGACCTTATTAATAGTTGGCAGGGTAGCATATTTAGAAGGAATCCACCTGCTCCTAGACATTATCCCCCTTCTTGCTTCCTTAGTTAAGAGTTGTTGATAATTGTCTGCATTGATATTTTTGTTTTTTCTTTATTTTTATATTTTTGTCATGGCCTTTTATTTTTATAATGGCCTTTTACTTAATTCCATGAGATGCGTGAGAAAGAATGTCAAAATATAAACCCCGCTAATTATGAAGAAGGAATATCAGGCAAAACAGTAGACTTGAGATGGATCAGTGTCATTTATTTGCTCAACTCTTAAGCAGGGTGTGGTATGGAGAGAGGGGATTCATTGAGTCAGTCATCCTAAGGACCAGTCTTGAGGGTGCCACATAGCAGCTCTAGAAGTTTTAGATTTTTTTTTTAAAGATTTTATTTATTTACTTGATAGAAAGCACAAGCAGGGGAAGTGGCAGGCAGAAAGAGAGGGAGAAGCGCAGTTCCCCACTGAGCAGGGAGCCCAAAGCAGGGCTTGATCCCAGAACCCCAGGATCATGACCCAAGCTAAAGGCAGACACTTAACCCACTGAGCCACCCAGGTGCCTCTTTATATAGTTTTCTTAACGTTACTCATAGTGAATTTCCTCATCTCTAGAAGAGGGACATACTTTGGATTTTTGTCATAAAGGTTAGTGATAATGCATGTAGAGTGACAACATTATAGACACTTAGCAAATGATAGGTTGTTATGCCTGGTGTAATTGATAAGGTGACTGGGATTGCTAGTGTGATGTTCCTCTCTGTTTTTCTTCCTGCATCCATCACTGCTTTGTTGTAATCATATCTGACCATTGTAACTAGATTTTAGTTCATACTTTTTTCACAGTAACCAGCCTCATAGTTATCCTGCAGTTTACTTGAACCCTGCCAGTTGAGTTTGGATGAAGTGTGACACTTAACTGATCTGTTTTTAAACCAAAGACCCAGCATCAAAGGTTTTTTTTCATATGTTATGACTGTACATTTTTAACCCCTCAGTGAAGATGTAATAGAAACCAGTGTTGGTTGGGCGCCTGGGTGGCTCAGTGGGTTAAAGCCTCTGCTTTCGGCTCAGGTCATGATCTCAGGGTCCTGGGATCGAGGCCCGCATCGGGCTCCCTGCTCAGCGGGGAGCCTGCTTCCCCCTCTCTCTCTCNCTCTGCCTCCTTGTGATCTCTCTCCCTCTGTGAAATAAATAAATAAAATCTTTAAAAAAAAAAAAAAAAGAAACCAGTGTTGAAAAATTAGGTTGGGAGGCTTTAGCCTTTGTTGTTATATGAGGTTCAGTCTCTGTAGTGTTAGAATGATTGTTATTTTAACCATGGATTACAGAATGTATCCTTCCAAACTCTGTCTATAATGGTAATACTGTATTCAGAGTAGCAGAGCAGGAGTCATTCTGGGGAAATCAGACATGAGCCTGTTGACAATAAGCTATTTTGTGAAGTTGGATGTGTTAAACAATAAAGACTTGATGGAATAAATTGCTGATTTCCACGTGAGAGCTAATTTTAGTTCCGGTGATCTCAGAAATGAGAATGAGAAAAGATCTTGGCTGTGTTCAGGATTTTTTAATGTCCCAGGGTGCTACAGTGACCTAGATATTTAACTAGTAAAGCCGGATGACTAGACTTTGTTCTACAAAAGGATTTCCAACCCTTAGATTAGTGTCTGTGTTTTCTTAGAAGCAAGAAAATGAATGCTTGCCTTGCTAACAAAGTCTAAGAATCAACGCTTCGTAGATATTTTTTAGTTTCTTTAATTTGACTGCTTGATGTCTTTTTTTTTTTTTTAAGACTATTTATTTGACAAAGAGAGAGAGAGAGTGAGAGTGAGAGAGGGAACACAAGCAGGGGGAGTGGGAGAGGGAGAAGCAGGCTCTCCACTGAGCAGGGAGCCCGATGTGGGGCTTGATCCCAGGACTCTGGGATCATGACCTGAGCTGAAGGCAGACACTTAATGACTGAGCCACCCAGGTGCCCTGACTGCTTGATGTCTTTGTACATTTTGGTAATAGGATGTTCCTACTGGGGCACCAAGTGTCCAACTCTTGATCTCAGCTCAGGTCATGATCTCAGGGTTGTGAGTTCACGCCCTGTATTGGGCTCCATACTGGGAATGGAGCCTGCTGTAAAAAAAAAAAGGAGGTAGTTCCTTATTAATAAATTGTATGCTGTAGTTCATCAAGGTAAATATATATATATTTTTTAATAGCAGGAATTGTTTATATAAACAATAACTTTGAAGGCACTAAGAAGACATTAATTATAACGCTCTTTCTCTTGCTCCAAATGTTTCACGAAGCTGTGTAATTCATGCTTAAGCTGCAGTACTCTCTTTGGTGATTGTTGTCACCATGGGAAATATCCTGGTTTGGTTTCCAACAGAATTGTCCCTCTTTGATGGAAAAGTATCCTGGAACTGTGGGCCTGTTTTCCTTTCTTGGAAAGGGGATTTTTGTTATCTTACAGACATTATAGAACCCATAATGGGAAAATTACAGAAATATATCCTTCCTAACTACATTTATGATGGTAATGTTGCATACATAAAAGAAAAATGTCACCATTCTTCCACCCCTAGAAGATCAAATTGCTTTGTGTTCCTTTCTAAGTCTTTGTCCTTATGCATGTATATTTTTTGTGATTGTAATTTTGATAGATATAATAATAGAACTTTTTTTTACCCCTCAGTTGACATTATAAACATTTTCCATATAGTTATAAAACACTTATGAAGGTGATATTATGTAAAATGTATTCACAAAAATAGGAGGAGAATGGGAATTGTCTACCCTACTCACCCACCCACCTATTTGCATATGCAGAATTGGCTCTTAACCCTTCCAGACTTTTTTTTATCATACACACATGGGATCATTTTTGTTTGGTTTTTGGGTTTGTTTGTTTGTTGTTGTTGTTGTTGTTTTGTACAAGAATGTGATCATATGGGGCACCTGGGTGGCTCAGTGGGTTAAAGCCTCTGCCTTCGGCTCAGGTCATGATCTTAGAGTCCTGGGATCGAGCCCTGCATTGGGCTCCCTGCTCAGCAGGGAGCCTCCCTCCTCCTCTCTCTGCCTGCCTCTCTGCCTACTTGTAATCTCTCTCTCTCTATCAAATAAATAAATAAAATCTTAAAAAAAAAAGAATGTGATCATAATATATATATATGCTTTTATTCAAAGGTGCCATATACATATATATACACAAACACACATACACACACACACATGCATATATATACACACACACATATATATATATGTGTGTGTATATCAAGGAACATTCTTCATACAATAATACGTGGACCAGCCCAGTCTTACTCCTTTTTTTTTTTTTTTTTAGGATTTTATATATTTGAGAAAGAGAGAAAGAACGTGCACACAAGTGAGGGTGGGGGAGGGGCAGAGGGAGAGGGAGCCTGACATGGGGCTCAATCCCAGGACCCTGGGATCATGACCTAAGCCGAAGGCAGCTACTTAACAAACTGAGCCACCCAGGCATCCCAAAACTTAATTTTTTTTTAAGATTCTTTTATTACTGAACTTTTTAAAACTTTGGGTTTTTTTTTTTAAGATTTTATTTATTAGAGAGAAGGGGGAGCAGCAGACAGAGGGAGAGGGAGAAGCAGGCTTCCCACTGAGTGGGAAGCCTAATGCTGAGCTTGATCCCAGGACCCAGAGATTATGACCTGAGCTGAAGGTAGATGCTTAACCAACTGAGCCACCCAGATGCCCCCCCAACTTTTTTTAAAGATGTGTGTATTTATTTGAGAGAGCAAAGGGGGCGTGGGCAGGAGAGGGGGCAGACTCCCTGCTGAGTGTAGAGCCAGACTTTATGGGGCTTGATCCCAGACTCTTGAGATCTTGACCCAAAATCCAGAGTCAGCCGCTTAACTGACTGAGCCACACAAGTACCCCAAAAGTGTTTGTTTTTTTAAGCGTTTTGGTTTTGTTTTTCTTTTTTGTTTTTTTTAAAGGGAATTTAGGGTAAGTCACTGGGGTTTGCTAGAAAAGTTGCAGTACTCTTCACCTGTACGTGGAAGGCCAAAGAGGTATTTGGATAGCTAGGTTTTTATTTTCTGTTATCTGCTTTTTAGCTAGCATAGGGATCTGCATTTATGAGATCAATTTGATCACAGTTTCTTGTCATTTTGCAAGTAGGTTTTTGGGTTCTTTGGTTAGTCTAAGATTGTTAGTAGTTATTTGCACTGTTCCAGAATCTTTCTTTTCTTTTTTTCTTTTTCTTTTTCTTTTTTTGCATGATGCTACTATCTAATTGCTTATTTGACCCATGGGATATAAAAGTTAAAAAAAAACTTAGGGGGCTGCCTTGGTGGCTTAGTTGTTAAGTGTCCCAACTCTTGATTTTGGCTCAGGTTGTGAGATTGAGCCCCATGTTGAGGTCTGTGCTAGGCATGGAGTCTGCTTAAGATTCTCTCTGCCCATTTCTCTCCTCTTTCTCCCCGCACCCCTCCCCCCCTCAAAATCAGTCATGGATAAGTATGAGTTGGTGGAAAAAACAACAAAAGACCATGGGTCTGGTTTTGGTTTTGTTCAACAAATTATTATATAATTCTCACTATTACTATATTCTAATCAGATCTGTCACGTGGATTCCAAACTCTCCCCTCATCTCAGGAACCTTAGTCTAATTTTCCTTCTCCAAATTATTTAATCTCTCTCCATCAACTGTCTTCTTCTCTTTGACTTTTTATAAATTTGAGATATAATTCACATACTATAAAATCATTTTATTTTATTTTTTAAAGATTTATTTATTAGAGAGAGAAAGAAAGCACGGGTGCTTTCTGCTGGGAGGGGCAGAGGGAGAGAGAAATCCAAGCAAACTCTGTGCTTGGCGCAGAGCCCCATGTGGAGCTTCATCCCACATGACCTGAGCTGAAACCCGAGATTCAGATGCTCAACTGACTGTGCCACCCAAGTGGCCCCAAAATCATCATTTTAATGTGTATAATTCAGTTGTTCTTAATATGTCACGGGGTTGTGCAAGCATCACCACTAATTATAGAACATTTCGTCACCCCCCAAAAGAAACTTATTTAGCAGTCACTCCCAACTATGTCCTCTCTCTCTTTAGCCCCTGGCAACCACTAACCTGCTTACTTTTGCTATATATTTGCATGTTTTGGATATTTTGTGTAAGTGGAATCATAGTATGTGGTCTTTGTGACTGTCCATTGACTTTTTTTTAAGATTTTATTTATTTATTTGACAGAGACACAGCAAGAGAGGGAACACAGACTGGGGGAGTGGGGGAGAGAGAAGCAGTCTTCTGCCGAGAAGGGAGTCCAATGCGGGGCTCGATCCCAGGACCCTGGGATCATGACCAAGCCGAAGACAGACGCTTAATGACTGAGCCACCCACCCATTGACTTTTAAACATGTTTGAGTCTTCAACTAAAAAATTAATAAAATCTCTATCAACACTACCACTTATATTGCCCCATCTCACTTCTCCCTTGCACAACAACTTCTTGAAGAATTATTTTTACTGTCTTCATTTTTCCCGCACCATACTTTTTTTTTAAGTATGTATGTATGTATGTATGTATGTATTTATCTGACAGGGAGAGAGGGAACACAAGCAGGGGGAGTGGGAGAGGGAGAAGCAGGCTTCCCATGGAGCAGGGAGCAGAGCTTGATCCCAGGATGCAGGGATCGTGACCTGAGCTGAAGGCAGATGCTTAACGACTGAGCCACCCAGGCGCCTCATTCCCACATCATGCTTAATCTTCAGCTCATTCCAGGGCGGTTTCTAATTCCACCACTACAGAGCAGCTCTTGAAAAAGGTCTCCCTCCAGTGTGCCTGGGTGGCTCAGTGGGTTAAAGTAGTTAAGCATCTGTCTGCCTTCAGCTCAGGTCTTGATCCCAGAGTCCTGGGATCATGCCCTGCATAGGGCTTCCTGCTCTGCAGGAAGCTTGTTCACCCTCTCCCGCTACCCCTGCTTGTGTTCCATATCTCACTATATCTCTAACAAAATAAATAAAATCTTTAAAAATATAAATATAGGGTGCCTGGGTGGCTCAGTGGGTTAAAGCCTCTGCCTTCGGCTCAGGTCGTGATCTCAGGGTCCTGGGATTGAGGCCCGCATCAGGCTCCCTGCTTGGCAGGGAGTCTGCTTCCTCCTCTCTCTGCCTGCCTCTCTGCCTACTTGTGATCTGATCTCTCTCTCTGTGTCAAATAAATAAATAAAATCTAAAAAAAAAAAAGAGAGAGAAAGGTCTCCAGTGATCTTGTGTCACTAAATGCAATTTTGGTTTTCAGTTGACTTTTGAGAAGCAGGTTACTTTGCTGACACTGTTCTTCATGGACACCCTCTTCCCTTGGCTTCCTTGGCACCACACTTTCTTTCACCCTTTCTGTCTCCTTGTGTAGCTTCCTTTGTAATGATTGTATGTACAGCCATTAAAAGAGTCTTCAAGGCTTAGTGCAGAGCTCTCTCCTAATTTTGTATTTTCCTCTAAGCATTTTCATCACTCTGGGGCCTCGCCTGTTTGTCTGCAAATCACTCATACGTTTGTTTCCCCAGCCCAGTTTTCTGGGTTCTATACATAGAGGTCACTGCTTCCTCAGTATCTTTACTTAGATGTCTCAGATTCAGCTCAGATTTATGATATTTATCCTAAAAAATGGTTCTCTGTCGGAGTTCCCCATTTTAGTGAATGGCACTGTCTATCCTAGTGAACAAGCCAGAACCCTAGGGGACATCTATGAATACATCCTTTCTCACCTCACATACAAGTCCACCAGCAAATCTTGTAAATTTTCCCTCCTGAGTAGCTCTTAATTGTTTTCACTTACCCCTAGTTTTGCCACCACCACCTTTATCCAGCCTCTTAACTCATGTTAATGCAGTATTCCCTTCCCCTAGTTTTTTCTTTGTTAATTTTTATTCTGGTCTCAGTAATTAGCTCAGTTACCTTTTCTGACTTTTCTAAGGTAGTTCCACTAATTATGTAGGTTTCACAGCACCTCATACCTATCTTTTACAGCATTCATCATAGTGACAATTTTACATGTATTTCAGTGATTCTTGGATGAATACCTAACCTCTGTCAGACTGTCACTGTCATGAAGGGAGAGATCATGTCTCTATTTGCATACTGCGGTATCAATAGCACTTTGCACACTGCCTAGCACATAGTTGATACATGATAAATGTTTGTGGAATGAATAAAGGAAAAATGCCTACTGTCAAAACTTCTTGAAAATTCTAATTTATTCTGTATAAGTCAGTTGAACAGAGTGAAGTAATCTCCGCACCCAGCATGGGGCTCAAACTCACAACCCTGAGATTAAGTCAGCCAGGCACCCCGGGATTGAAACATTTTTATACTTCTTTAAAAGTATAGGGGAGCCAAGTACCCCAGCTTGCTTGCTTGCTTGCTTTTTTAAAAAAATAATTCCACTGTTTACAATATAGGTTATAACCTGTCAGCCTGTGAATTGTTCAAGGCTTGTAGTTGTTTAGTGCCCATATAGATTTTAAGAATCAGGGATATTTCATATGCAATTATGGTTTGTTGGTTTCCTTTAGAATAGAGATCTGGCAAAATGGCTGGTAAACTCACTCGACATTAATTACCTAGAACTGGGTGGTGATTATACCCTTTGAAATGGCCATTTGTGTCATCTGACATAATGCTACTAAAAGTGTGGTTATTGAACTAGTGGCTTGTCCACAAACTGTTTGTTACTGTCTACAGCGATAAGGACCTCGTGCTACATGTTTAAGTTCAACCGACATTTCTTTGGTTGAATGACTTTCTTCAGTGTGATGATTTACAGGCCAGCACAAGCTCTGTTTCTTGTTAGTGACTGGCATTTTGAGTGGCACCATGTAAATATTTGAGTTTGCATTCCCTGATTTTCATAATTTTATTCAAAATGCCAGTGCAAAGTCACATTCAGAAGTTGTAGGATAGTAATTATGTCATTTCAGGTGTCCTGCTGTTGCTGTTACCCTGTTCAAGGTAATACTGTTCAAGCTTATTTTATAAGGTATCTAGGCTGTTAAGTTTCTTTGATAGAAAAAGTGTGAATTTTTACCTTCACATTTTAAGGCTTTGAACATAGACACTGTATTGGCACATAATTCATTTGTGTGTTTAGCAGTGAAGCCTAATAGAGAAGGCTACTGTTAGAGAATAAAGGATGTGAATTCATTTGAATGCCCTAGTGTGGTACTCAGATGTAAACTTTACATATGTAAAAATTTGATTGTTATTTCTCTGTCATTGAAGGAAATGAAGTTGTCCCATCTTTTTCACATACTTCACAGATTTCACAGGAGTAAAATGCAGTATTCTTTTTTTTTTTTTAAGATTTCATTTATTTATTTGACAGACATAGCGAGATAGGGAACAGAAGCAGGGGAGTGGAAGAGGGAGAAGCAGACTTCCTGCCGAGCAGGGAGCCTTGAACCCAGAACCGTGTGATCATGACCTGAGCTGAAGGCAGACGCTTAACGGCTGAGCCACCTAGGCACCCCTTAAAATGCAATATTCTTATTAGAATGAAAAGTTTATAGATTTAATGCCTCCCCCCCCTTTTTTGGTACATCATTGATCTTGTTGAACCTGAGATTGTACTGCTTTTAATTGAGGAAGAAATCCAAAGGTAATGCAAGTCCTTTTTTTTTTTTTAATTGATTGAGGCAATTGCTGTGCGATTGAAAGAAGCAGAAATGTGTTCATGGTTACTTGCCCATGGACTAATTATCTTTTATCAGCCCCCACAAATGGCAAAATTAATATATGTCTACTTAGATGTCTAGGAATAGACTTAATTCTCCTTTAAATAGGCTTTATATATATATATATGTATTTAAAGGTTCTATTTATTAATATATTTGACAGAGAGAGAGAGATTACAAGTAGGCAGAGAGAGAGGAGGAAGCAGACTCCCTGCTGAGCAGGCAGCCCAATGCGGGGCTTGATCCCAGGACCCTGAGATCATCACCTAAGGCAGAGGTTTTAACCCACTGAGCCACCCAGGTGCCCCAGGCTTAATATATTTTAATGAGACTTTTTATTGCTAGCATATATTGATAGAGTAAACTTCTACTTGCCCTGTTTTGTAGAAACTGGTCTTTTATTTTTATTTTTATTTTTTTTTTATTTTTTTAAAGATTTTATTTATTTATTTGACACACAGAGAGAGATCAGATCACAAGCAGGCAGAGAGGCAGGCAGAGAGAGAGGAGGAAGCAGGCTCCCTGCCGAGCAGAGAGCCCGATGCGGGCCTTGATCCCAGGACCCTGAGATCATGACCTGAGCCGAAGGCAGAGGCTTTAACCCACTGAGCCACCCAGGCGCCCGAAACTGGTCTTTTAAAGCTCATCAATCCCCACCTAAATGTAAAGGGGTTAATACTTTTGAAATTACCGTCCTCCCCGGAGTGCCTGGCTGGCTTAGTCACTAGAGCATGTGATTGTTGATCCTGGGGTCATGAGTTAAGCCCCAAGTTGGGGTAAAGTTTACTTTACAAAAAAAAAAAAGGAAGAAATTACTCTTCTCCAAACTTTGCTCTGGCATTTCGTATTTCTGACTGTTCCTGCACAGTTGCTTCTTCATCTCATCGAATGCTTTTTATCCCCCCTCAAAAAATTGATGGTTATCTAGTGAAAGGTAATACCTGCTGTTTTCTCTTTTCCTTACAGTTGGCTGGTATACTTCTGCTTAAACTTTTATTTTCAGTTTTTGCTGTGTTTTGACATAGTTCTTGTTTACAGCATAGATTATTGGTTTTGTTTTTATAATTAATCTGAGAGTCTTAGAAATAGAGTTTACCATTCACATTTATATTGTGCTTTGTTTTGATTGCTTTTTTTTCCCTTACACTGTGTGATCTGGTTTTCATATCCCTTTTCTTCACCACCTGATTTTATTTCATTATTTCTCTTAATTTTTCTAGTGTTTATATCCTTAAATGTATACTTCTGTCTCTGGCTACTTATAGCTTTGCATGAAATCTTTTGACCCATGTTGAGGAAATAATGTACTTAAATACCTCTTCCTTTTCTATCTTCCCTCCTTAATTTTAATTATGTGTACATCATTATGGTTTACAAACATTTACATTCTGTTGTGTAGCCACAGGTGTTTTAATCTTAGTTCTCTGGTTAAAATAGTTTTGGTGCTCACTGCTAGTCTTTTGCCCTAATTTCTTATTTATCCCTTGGTTTGTCAAACTTTTCCATTAAGAATTTTTTTTTTCACGAAGGGATCATAGAGGCTATGTTCCTTGAATTCTTGTACGCTCAAAAATGTTTATCAGTTGTCATTATACTTGAAGTACAGTTTTGCTGAGTATAAAATTGTTGAGTAACAGTTTTTCCCCTGAGGGCTTGTAGTCTGTGCCCTTTTGTTTTCTGCTATTAAATAGTGCTGTAGACGCCTGAAGCCAGTCTTTTTTTTTTTTTTTTTTTAAGTAATCTCTATGCCCAGTGTGGGCCTTGAACCTAAAAAATCCCGAGATCAAGGGGAATCTCATGCTCTAACAGCTGAGCCACATACCCCCTGAAGCCAGTCTTTTTACCCTGCTGCCCTTCTTCCCTCAATGGATGGTTTAACTTTTTGCCTATATGTGTAAAGTTTTTTTCTCTTAATCCTTAAAGTCTAGTAACCTTTCTGTATATATGTTGGTATTGATAATTATGAATCAGTTTTTCTAAGGGCTCAGTAAATCTTTTGAGGAGAGGGGATTATCTTGAATAATTTCTTTGTTCTCCTTCTTTGGTTCTCTTATTCAGGAACACCAATTATGTGTATGAGGGGTCTCTGTTATTTGCCTCTCCCATATTTTTTTTTTTCTCTAACTTCTTTTTATATAATTTTTTTAAAAGATTTTATTTATTTTTTGACAGAGAAATAGAGAGAGAGAGGCAGGTAGAGGAAGAGGGAGAAGCAGGCTCCCTGCCAAGCAGGGATCCCAATGTGGGGCTCGATCCCAGGACCCCGGGATCATGACCTGAGCCAAAGGCAGCCGCTTAACCGACTGAGCCACTCAGGTACCCCTCTAACTTCTTTTTAAAGATTTATTTGGGAGAGAACATGAAGTGGGGGGGGGGGTTGGCAGGCAGCTGTGGTGAAGCAGAGGTGGAGGGAGAGGGACAAGCCGACTCCCCACTGAGCCTGGAGCTAAAGCAGGGCTCCCATTCCAGGATCTGGAGGTGGGGCTTGATCACACCACCCTGAGATCATGACCTGAGCTGAACCCAAGAGTTGGACTGAGCCAACCAGATGCCCCAATTATTTTTCCTCTAATTTTTAACTTCTTGCTCATATTCATTTCATTGATTTTGGTATAGTTCACATATTGTAAAATTCACCTTTTTAAATTGTGTAAATTGGTGGTTTTTAGTATGTGGACAGTATTGTGCCCTTATCACCACTATCTCATTCCCGAATCCTATCTCATTTTGCATAATTTTTTTTTTGCATAGTTTTTTTTTTTTTAAGATTTTATGTATTTATCTGTCACGGAGAGAGAACAAGCAGAGGGAGTGGCAGGCAGAGGGAGAAGCAGGCTCCCTGCGAACAAGGAGCCCAGTGTGGGGCTTGATCTGAGGACCCCAGGATCATGACCTGAGCCAAAAGCAGACGCTTAGCCGACTGAGCCACCCAGCTGTTTTGTTCTTGATATATCATTAAAATATATGATGTCAGTTTGTCCCAAGATCAGTGCTGTTAACTTTGATCGCTTAAGGTGGTATTCATCAGATTTCTTCATTATAGAGTTACTGTTTCTTCCTTTGTAGTTGATAATTTGTGGGGAAGTACTTTGAGACCATGTAAATAATTCTGTTTTTCATTGAACTTTTTATCTACTGTTTTTAGCATCCATTGATGATTCTTAATTGAAACAGGAGCATGGTTATTGCCAAGTGTAATGTTTAAGTGTCTTTGCTCTTCTTAGTCTGACCTGTTTTACTTGTCATAATGCCTTCAAGGTCTGCCATTGTCATTGCAGATGGCAAGTTTTCATTCATTTTTATGGCTTAATAGTATTGTTACTATGTGTGTATGTATGTGTGTGGTTTCACATTTTTTAAACCCATTTATTCATTGATGGACATGTAGGTTGTTTCCATGTCTTAACTATTGTAAATAATTCTGTAGTGAATATAAGGGGTACGTATATCTTTTTGAGTTAGTGTTTTCATTTTCTTTGGATAAATATTCTGAAGTGGAATTGATGGACCATATGGTAGTTCTGGTTTTTAATTTTTTTATTTCAGTATAGTTAATATTACAGTTTTATATTAGTTTCCAGGTTTACAATAATAGTGATTCAACAGTTCTGTACATTATTCAGTTCTCATAACAGCACGTTCATTCCTTAATTCCTGTCACCTAATCCACAAACCATCAGTTTGTTCTCTGTAGATAAGAGTCTGTTTATGGAACACCTGGGTGGCTCAGTCGGTTAAGTGGCTGCCTTCAGCTCAGATCATGATCCCAGCGTCCTGGGATCGAGTTCCGCATTGGGCTCCTTGCTCAGCGGGGAGCCTGCTTCTCTCTCTGCCTTTGCCTGCCCCTCTGCCAGCTTGTGGTCTCTCCCTCTTTCTCTGACAAATAAATAAAATCCAAAACAAAAAACAAAAAAAAGTCTGTTTCTTGGTTTGTCTCTCTCTCCCTCTCTGTCTTAGTAGTTGTATTTTTAATTTTTGAGGAACCACCGTACTGTTTTCCATAGTGGCTGCACCAGTTTATACTCCCAGCAGAAGCTTTGTTCTTAATCTCTTTTATTTTTTTGCTACAGACTAGGACCCTGAAACATTCTTTTTTTTTTTTAAAGGTTTTATTAGAGAGAGAGTGAGAGTGAGCATGAGTTGGAGGGAGGACAAAGGGAGAGGGAGAAGCAGACTCCCCACTGAGCAGGGAGCCTAATTTGGGGCTTGACCCCAGCCCCCTGAGAACATGACCTTAGCCGTAGGCAGAGGCTTAACCGGCTGAGCTACCCAGGTGCCCCACCCTGCAGCGTTCTTAAAGGTCATAAGAAACCATATATTCAAGTATAGAGAGCAGTTTTTGTATAGATAACAAATTTTGTATATATTCCTGAAATCTAATCCTCCTCATCACTCTTCGCAAATTCTTTTACCATTGAAATTGTGTTTTCCTGAACAGTTTTTTAAAAGAGTAGATCATGTCTGTGAGGGTTGTGAGATGGAGCCGTGTGTTGCCTCCGTGCTGGGAGTGCAGCCTCCTTCAGATTCTTTCTCCTTTTGCCCCCCCCCTTTAAAAAAATAAAGAGTAGATCATGTCATCTGTAAACATTGATTGTATATTCCTTAATATATGTTCAGTAGTGTTGTTAAATGCTTACTGTTGGGGCACCTGGGTGGCTCAGTCGTTAAGCATCTGCCTTTGGCTCAGGTCATGATTCCAGAGTCCTGGGATAGAGCCCCGCATCGGGCTCCCTGCTCTGCGGGAAAGCCTGCTTCTCCCTCTCACACTCCTGCTGCTGTTCCCTCTCTCGCTGTGTCTCCCTCTGTCAAATAAATAAATAAAATCTTTTAAAAAATAATTACTATCATAAAGCAGAAGAATAATTTGTTAGGTATCAGACTGGAGGATAATGGAAATGTGTAATGGTGTTTTGTTATTCTGTGCCTTCAGTAACTGTATTGATTGTTCCATGTCTCTATAATTTGCTCTACAAATACTTAAGTGAATTCCATTTTACTGATTCGTAGTGTGTATCATAAACCCTTAAAATTTTACCTGGAAGGACCCTTGGATTTTTGTTTTATCTAATCCCTTAGTTTTGATGGAGAAACTGAGACCTAAGAATTGAAGTGACCCTCAGTCCGTGGCTAGTTGATTGCAGAATCGAGATTAGAGTCCAGATTTCTGAACTCCCATACTCTCGAATATTTTTGCTCTGGGTGATGGTGGAGCTTGGGTCCATGGTATCTACCTGAAGTTTCCATGGTAGCCAGGTGGATAAAGCACTCTTCCTTCTGTCTGGGCATTGAGTTTTTCAAAATGATGGGTCGTTTGATGGCTAAGATGGGAACATACAACTTTAGGCCAGAATTTAGAACAGTTTCAAAGTTCCTTTCTTAGTTCAGCCCCATCTACTGGCTTTCTACTCCCTTTTCATTGCTCCATTTGTAAATAAGATCTTTAGTTTTGTTTTAAGGTTTCCACTTTAGTAGAATTTTAACATTAAAATAATTATATTGGCACAAGTTTCTTAAAAAATTAAATATAAGTATCATATCATATACAAAGACTTGCATGTGAATATTTAAAGCACCATTGTTCATGAGACCCAAAAAGTGAAAGAATCCAAATGTTCATTAAGTGGTGAATGGATAAACAAACCACTAATGCAGTTATTCCTACAATGGACTATTATTTGGCCACATAAAGGAATGAAGTACTGATACGTGCTACACTATTGGTGAACCTCACAAACATTGTGGTAAGTTAAAGAATCTAGACATAAAGACCACACATATTTTATGATTTGATTTAGATGAAATGTCCACAAGAAACAAATCTGTGGTGACAGAAAGTATGTTAGTGGTTGCCTAGAGCTGACAGTGGAAATAAGGAATGGCTTGCAAATGTCCATGAGGTATCTTTTTTGGGGTGATGGAAGTGTTCTAAAATTGGATTGTTGTGATGGTTGCCCAACCCTTACTATAATAACTGCTGAATTGTATACTTGTGAATTTTATGTAAATTATACCCTAGTAAAGCAATGGTTACATTTAAAATTGTTATCTATATTTAAATATCTTATCCTGTTTTTATTAAATAAAGCATTTTATACTGCTTTTCTTCCACTTTTAAATATGATTTTTAAAAACTGCTGATGGTAATGATAATAGTAAAAATAGCCAGTATTTGTGTAATAGTTACTATGTTCTGGGCATTATGCTAACTTTTCTCAGATTATCCCTATTTTACAGCTGAGGAAACAATCTCATGGAGGTTAAATAACTTGTCCAAAGTCACATAGCTAAGTAAGGAGATGATTGGGCAGGAATTGGAACAGAGGCACTCCTGTCCTCCATGTTCCTTATATGAAAATGCAGTGTTGTCGGTGGAAATTTATACTGCCTTTCATATACTATGACTGTGTAAAACACCCATGTATGTTTGTCACTGCACTGAATGCTCTCCATAGCTATTTATGTGTGGTCTCCTAGAAAATTCAAATGGGTGTTTGGTATTGTCTGGCTGCCATAGAGCTTATATAGCATAGTGAATCTTACTAATCAGTTTTATTTCTTTTTTGCCACTCCTCAGTCTTAATTTTAAAGACCCTGAAGCAGTAAGAGCTCTGACCTGTACTCTTCTAAAGGAAGATTTTGGACTTTCTATTGATATTCCATTGGAAAGACTGATTCCTACAGTTCCTTTGAGACTCAACTATATTCATTGGGTAGAAGATCTGATTGGTCATCAGGACTCTGACAAAAGTACTCTCCGAAGAGGAATTGACATAGGTATATATGATTTTAAATTCGATATAGTTTTAAATTCTTTTTTTTTTTTTTAAAGATTTTATTTATGGGCACCTGGGTGGCTCAGTGGGTTAAAGCCTCTGCCTTCGGCTCAGGTCATGATCTCAGGGTCCTGGGATCGAGGCCCGCATCGGGCTCCCTGTTTGGCGGGGAGCCTGCTTCCTCCTCTCTCTCTGCCTGCCTCTCTGCCTATTTGTGATCTCTCTCTCTGTCAAATAAATAAAATCTTTAAAAATTAAAAAAAAAAGGGCGCCTGGGTGGCTCAGTGGGTTAAAGCCTCTGCTTTCGGCTCAGGTCATGATCTCAGGGTCCTGGGATCGAGGCCCACATCGGGCTCTCTGCTCAGCGGGGAGCCTGCTTCCCCCTTTCTCTCTCTGCCTGCCTCTCTGCCTCCTTGTGATCTCTCTCCCTCTGTGAAATAAATAAATAAAAATCTTTTAAAAAAAAATAAAAAAAATAAAAAAATTAAAAAAAATTAAAAAAAAAAAGATTTATTTTTGAGAGAGAGAGAGGAAGAGAGCGAGCATGAGCGGGNTAAAAAAATAAAAAATAAATTAAAAAAAAAAAGATTTATTTTTGAGAGAGAGAGAGGAAGAGAGCGAGCATGAGCGGGGGGAGGGACAGAGGGAGAAGCAGACTCCCTACTGAACAGGGAGCGTGACAGGGGACTCAGTCCCAGGACCCTGAGATCATAATCTGAGCTGAAGGCAGACGCTTAACCAACTGAGCCACCCAGGCATCCTTTAAATTCTTTTTAAGCTATACATAAGTTTCATTAATTTTGCAAGGTCAGTTTCTTTGTAAACTTCTCTTTTGAGTATTTGTGTGTGAAAGAAGCTGGCTACAGATACTGGTGTTCTTGCTTGCTACACTTGGGCTTTTCTGCCATTTATTTCTCTTGAGAAGGGATTTTTAGCACCAAACAGAGCAAGGGTGTAACAATGTAGAACGCAAGTGAGACTTGTTTTCTTAGCTTTTCAGATTACTATATTGATGTCTGTGTCTTTTGGATATTATTTTTACTCTGAATTATTTGGTGTTAGTATAGTAGTCCCCATTTTGGGATATTGTGTGATGGCCATTTGATAAAAGATCATGTGGGCTAAATACTTTCAGGAATCTCTTGGGTGATTAATCATATAATTGGCATTTAATCCAAAATTAAAGATAGGAAAAAAGTCATTAACTTTAAGATGTTCTCTTAGTTGTAAACTTTTACAATAGAAAAGACTGTCTGTCTAGTTTATTCATTTGGGAGATTAAGTGGAGGTACAGAAGGAAATGAAGCCAGGGTATGTTTTGCATTTATAAATGTATATTGTATATTTAGCATAGCCAGTGTTTTAATTTGATAGGGTTAAGAAAAGTTTTTAATTCTTTGGCCTTTACTAGTCCTTTATGGGAAAAAAGCTATGTGGCTCTATTTCTTTTCTTTTCTTTTCTTTTTTTTTTTTTTTTAAAGATTTTATTTATTTATTTCACAGCGGGAGAGAGATCACAAGGAGGCAGAGAGGCAGGCAGAGAGAGAGGGGGAAGCAGGCTCCCTGCTGAGCAGAGAGCCCGATGTGGGCCTCGATCCCAGGACCCTGAGATCATGACCTGAGCCGAAAGCAGAGGCCTCAACCCACTGAGCCACCCAGGCGCCCTCTTTTCTTTTTTTTTTTAATATTTTATTTATTTATTAGAGAGAGAGAGAATCAGAGCAGGAACGCAAACAGAGGGAGTGGGAGAGGGAGAAGCAGACTTCCCGCTGAGCAGGAAGCCTGATGCGGGGCTTGATCCCAGGACCCCCGGGATTAGGACCTGAGCCAAAGGTGGACAGACGTTTAATGCTTAACGACTGAGCCACGCAGACGCCCCTGTGTGTCTCTTTTTCTAATCATGGTAGAGTTCATAGGAAAGACACTTTATAGATAGTAGTAAATGTTTAATTTTTGACATTTGCATGCATTTTTAGCAAATATTTTTCAGTCCCCCTGATAAATGACCTTCAGATCATTTATTGGCTCCTCCATGGGCTTCCTTTGGTTTTTGTTTCTACCTTTTAGTCACTCTTCTCCCCTCTACCTGGCCATTAGATGTTGAGAATCCTTAAAGCTCAGTCTTTAGCCCTTTTCTTTTCTTTTTTCTTTTTTTTTTTTTTAAGATTTATTTGTTTGACAGAGAGAGAGAGCTAGAGAGCACAAGCGGGGGGGGGGGCGGGTGGATGCCAGAGGGAGAAGGTTAGATGCATAACCGACTGAGCCACCCAGGCGCCCCATCTTTAGCCCTTTTTTTATTCAGCATCCTAACTCAACGCAATTTCATCCACATCTGTACCTGTTTTCCACCTTCATGCAAATAAGCCACAAATTTATATACTCTGCCTACTAGTCCCAAATGTCAGAAATACAGATATCTCAAGAACATTTCAGACTTTGCCATGTCCAAGATGAGACTCATATTCTTTTCTTTCTGGTCTTGGTCCTCTTTCTTCGTTCTTTATTTCAGTAAATCTACCACAGTCCACTTGTCATCCTTGATATTCCTTGATATATCTCCCCATTCTCACTGAGAATGTCATCATTTCTTTTGGTTTTGTCTCTTAAATATTTCTCGAGGTGCCTGGGTGGCTCAGTTGGTTAAGCATCTGCCTTCAGCGCAGGTCATGATTGGGATTGATTTCCGCATCAGTCTTCTTGCTCAGCAGGGAGTCTGCTTCTCCCTCTGCCTGCTGCTCCCCCTGCTTGTGCCTTCTGTCACGCTCTCTCTCTCTCTCTCTCTCTCTCTCTGACAAATAAATAAATCTTTTAAAAATATATTTCTTAAATCATATGCTTCTCTTCATCTCCAGTGTCACCATCTCAGTCCAAGTCACTGTCATCTCTCATGGTCTACAGAATTACTTTTTTTTTTTTTTTAAGATTTTACTTATTTATTTGTCAGAGAGAGAGAGGGCACAAGCAGGGGGATGCAGCAGGCAGAGGAAGAAGCAGGCTCCCCACTGAGCAAGGAGCCCAACACAGGACTCGATCCTAGGACCCTGGGATCATGACCTGAGCCGAAGGCAGATGCTTAACCAACCAAACCACCCAGGCATCCCCAGAATTACTTTTTTTTTTTTTTAAAGATTTTATTTATTTCTTTCACAGAGGGAGAGAGATCACAAAGAGGCAGAGAGGCAGGCAGAGAGAGGGGGAAGCAGGCTCCCCGCTGAGCAGGGAGCCCAATGCGGGCCTCGATCCCAGGACCCTGAGATCATGACCTGAGCCGAAAGCAGAGGCTTTAACCCACTGAGCCACCCAGGCGCCCCAGAATTACTTTTTAACTACTCTTCTTATCCACTCTGTTGCCTCTTCATTTCGTTTTTCAGAAAGTATGTATAAATCCATTCCTGGTCACATGTTTATCACTTTAATGACTTCTTATTGCTTTTCTGATAAACACCCAATACCCTAACTTGGTCTGTTAGCATGTCCATTGTCTGTTCCCTGCCCTCTTCTTTGGGCCTTTCTAAGCCTCATCCAATGTGCTTCTCTTCCTTGTTTTTTACACTTGTGGTCTTTAGTTCTTCTAATAAGTGAGGCTCCATGACTTCAGGGCTTTGTACGTGTTGTTCCCTCTGCCTGTAACTTCCCCACCATTACCTTGTTAATCTCATTTATCCTGTAGTTGTGAACTCAAGCCGTATTTTCTCAAGAAAGCCTTTTCTCAAGAAAGCCATCTCTGACCTTCCAGCAGGAGATAAGTTCCTTGATTATGAGCTTTAGAAAACCATGTTTCTTCCTTCGTGGTATTTGATTTATTTTTAACCACACATTGTCTGATTAATGCCTTACTCGACCACTGGATTACAAAGTGCAGAGCCTGTTACATTTTTGCTTACTATAATATTTCAAGGCCCAGCAAAATTTCTGGCACATAGTAGGTGTCTAGTAAATAATTTGTTCAATGTTCATGGATAAATACATCATTCTTTCAACATTCAAAATTCTGAAGGTCCCATATGAGCTAAGCACTATGTCAAAATGAGGGGTTTAGCAAAAGCTCTGCCCTTTTATGTTTGAGGCAGAAGATTGGCTGATGGGTTATAGAAAGCTTAAAAAGTGTAAGAGCATACTTGGTACTAATTTATTTTAATTGTGCCCCAAACTGTCTAAAATAACACTTGGGGATATAGGAGGTTAATGGATTTTAGCTCTTCACAAGGGGCACTCTTGCTGAAATTACATTCATTCTAATTAGGGTTTTATATAAATTCTCCCCCCAGACTCCCATCAGTTTGCTCTAATTCTATGATTATACACTTTACATTTTTATTTATCATTACAAGGATTATTATCCATTTTAAATGTCATTCAGCTTTCTGAGGGGACTAGGATGTTAGAATTCAAGTCTTTTTGTTCTTAAGAATTGAGAAATTTGACTTATTTTTTTGGCAGAGGACAGGTCCTTTTACCCTGGAGGTACCTGACATTTGGGCAGTGGAAGGAAAGTACTTCTTGTTTGCTCTTTGCTTTTAAATGAATTGAAATACAAAGAGAAAGGCAATTGTGTGAGAATCAAGGGCCAGATATTTTTTCCTACAGAGCTTCTTCCTTACTCTGAATGAGTCTGGCTTACCAGAATGGCTAGCAGGGACTATATAATTGTGGCCTCTGAGAGGAGCTTGAATTCCCTTTACCACCCAGTCCTTCACTACCTCATACATCTCCAAGGAGGTGTTTGCCCAGTAGCCTCAGGGTCGGGATGCTATAAGTAAATGTGATAGGAAGTATAACAATCATGGTGACTGTGAGAGGGCTGTTAGTTATTGTCCTGTCTTTTATCAGCCTATTCAGAATACTTAATGACGAAGCAGTATGATGACCCTGAGTTTCCTCTGAGTAAGGAGTATCTCTACCCTCATGTCTTCTTGCCAAATCCTTAGAAGACTAGACTGGCACCAAGATGTGGTGGGGGAAAGCAGGCCGGGAGTGGCTGGTAGGTGCTGACTGCCACGCCTTCAGGAGAATCACTGGCTTTTCTTTCCTTGAATGTGTGCTTTGGATCTTATGGGGCAAGATTAGTCAGTGGTCATAAAAAGCAGTGTTTATGGTTAGTATATAGTGCAGTCCATGGTTGGGGGATCTGCATACAAGCTTAGGACCAAACCTTAGTTGTCAAAGAGTGATTTTTGCCTGGAACATTTGCCTTTGAATGTCTCCCTTGAAACTATGATGGGGCAAGCCAGTAATTGATGTTTTGGATCTGGAGCAGATGTCTTTCCATGTCATCACATCTAAGAAATGAATTCTCTCTTCAGTTGTTTTGTTGTTGTTGTTTTTAGTTTTGTGTTTTGTTTTGTTTTGTTTTTTAACTTTTGATTTCCTTCAGGTAACAACTTACAGATATGTGGGCAAATTGGTCATTTAAATAATTATAACAATTTTATACCCTGTGTATTTTTTTCTGCTTTGGGGGAATGGGATCTGTTTTAAGCTTTGATTTCATTTAAGAAAATTGAGTTTTGTTTGAGATTTAAAATGAAAAATTTATAAAGTAAATTAACTTGTTTTGGTAATTTTTGGTGAATCAGTCTGTAGTCCTTGATCACCAGCTAGTTATGCACACTTCGTTTTATGTACAGCATACAAAAGAAGAGGATAACAAAGTTTCTGTCCTGTAAATGACTAGAGAACCCAGCAGCTACAGTATGTATGTAATCAGGTACCAGCTGAGGATTTAAACTGTTACAGTTATAAGAATTCTAAGGGAAGAATGGTATTTTGTCTTGTTATTCTCACCTCTCCCTCTGCTGTGGGTAACGTGTTTGAAATTTTTGTTTTACTAGGTACTGGGGCATCCTGCATCTATCCTTTACTTGGAACAACCTTAAATGGCTGGTATTTCCTTGCAACAGAAGTAGATGACATGTGCTTCAACTATGCGAAGAAAAATGTGGAACAGAATAATTTATCTGATCTTATAAAAGGTTAGCTCTACAGAATAAATATCCCTTTCAAGCAGTGTTTATTAACCTGTCTTTATAATTTCACACATCTCATTTTTTGCTTTAATATACAGACTTTAGTAATTTTAAAAAATACAGTACGTTGTGGAGGGAAGAAGAAAATAAAACAGAGGGAGAGGCAAACCATAAGAGATTCCTAACAATAGAAAACAAACTTAAGGGTTGCTGGAGGGGAGGTCAGTGGGGGATGGGCTAAATGGGTGATGGGGACTAAGGAGGGTACTGGATAATAACGAGCACTAGGTGTTATATGTAAGCGTGATGAATCACTAAACTCTCCTCCTGAAACTAATACTACACTTATATGTTAACTAACTTGAATTTAAATAAAGTCTTGGAAGAAAGAAGATAAATGAAACAAGGAGAACAAAAAAAAAAAATGATACACTATGGGGTTTGCAGCTTTGTTATCAGAGTTAACTCAGAAGTAAATACAGTCATTCCTCATAATTTGTGGATTCTGGATTTGTGACTTTGCCTGTTTGGGGTTATGTCTAATCCCAGAATCAATAGTCGAGGTACTTTTATGGTCATTTATAGGCATGTACAGAGTGGCAAAAAATTTGAGTTATCCAACACACTTGTTCCCAGCTGAAATTGAACAAGGTGATGCTCTGCCTTTTTGTATCAGTTCTCTACTGTAAACAAGTGTCCTTTTCATAGTCTATTTAATGTCGCTTTGTTTTTTGCATTTTTGTGCTTTTTCTTGGTGATTTTGCTGTTTAAAACGGCCCCTACACATAGTGCTTAAGTGGTATTTAGTAGGTGTTCCTTCAATATAAAAAGAATGTGACGTGGGTGCCTGGGTGGCTCAGTGGGTTAAAGCCTCTGCCTTCGGCTCAGGTCAAGATCTCAGGGTCTTGGGATCAAGCCCCACATCGAGCTCTCTGCTCAGCAGGGAGCCTGTTTCCTCCTCTCTCTCTCTGCCTGCCTCTCTGCCTACTTGTGATCTCTCTCTCTGTGTCAAATAAATAAATAAAATCTTTAAAAAAAAAAAAGAATGTGACGAACCTTACAGAGAAAATACATGTGTTAGATAAGCTTCATTCAGACATGAGTTCTAGTGTTGTGGGCCATCATTTCGGTATTAATGAATCAGCAGTGTATATTATTAAATAAGGTGTCATAAATAAATACATATATACATACATAAATAAAGTAGGTGTCTTTAAACAGAAACATACCTAAAACAAAATTATATATTGATCAGTTGTTGAGAATGTTTGACCAGAGGCTCACAGTTACCTAACCTTACCGTTTCTCTTAGGAGCCATTGGTTCGAATTCAGTGTTCATGGTGACTTTACAGAACATAACTACCACAAATAATGGAAGTCAGCTGTATATGAAATAACCTAGCCACCAAGATTTTATTTTTTATGATTTTAGAGTGAGAGAGAGAGCACGAGCAGAGGGAAGGGCAGAGGGAGAGGGAGAGAAGCACTCCCCTGCTGAGTGGGGAGCCAGTGTGGGGCTCATTCTCCCTACCCTGGGATTATGACCTGAGCTGAAACCAAAAGTTGGATGCTTAACTGACTGAGCCACCCAGGTGCTCTGTCACCAAGATTTTAAAAGGGAAACCCTGCTGTTGATTAAAGTATACCATCTTTTTTATTTCAGTACATGGAACTGTGCCACAGACAGTCAAGTTCCCTTAGTGACTAGTTACTTTTAGTTTTGTGCTTACTGTATGTGAAGAGCTGTTTGTTTTTTTTCTTTTTTTCATTAAAGAGAATTGATGTCTCTTTATGGAGGAACTAGGCTTGTCTTACTAGTGTTAAGCATATCATTATAAGGGGAGATGCTAACATTGTTAATGTGTTTTTCAGTTGTCCATTTCTGTGTTACAAATTACTCAAAAATCTAGCACCTTTAAACAAGTAATTATCTCATAGATTGCGTGGACTTGAAATTTGGGCATAGTCTTCTTGGGTGGTTCTGGTTTAGTCTGATGAGCCTGCAGTCATCTGAAGGATTGACTGAGGATAGAGATTTGCTTCCAAAATGGTTCATATAACTTGGCCATTGGTAAGAAGCTTGATTCATTCACATGGATCTCTCCTCTAGGCTACTTGGGCAACCTTATAGTTTATGTCAGCTGGCTTCTCTTAACTGCAAGTAATTCAAGAAATAGGGCAAGGAGGAAGCCATTCTTCTTTTATGACCTAGCCTCAGAAGTTATATCCTTTCACTTCATATTCATTCTGTTCAATAAAAGTGAGTCACTGAGTACAGCCTATATTCAAGGAGAGGAAAATTAAACTCCACCTATGGAAGGAATTAGTGTCATAGAATCCGTGGTCATATTTGAAAACTACCACAGCATTAATAGTAGTCAACAGTTCCTGTTTTTTTTCTCCTAGTGGTAAAAGTACCACAGAAGACACTCTTGATGGATGCTCTTAAAGAAGAATCTGAGATAATCTATGATTTTTGCATGTGCAACCCTCCCTTTTTTGCCAATCAGTTGGAAGCCAAGGTAAAGTAACTTCTGCTTTAAGACAAATGACTATAGGGGTGCCTGGGTGGCCCAGTTGGTTAAACATCTGCCTTTGGCTCAGTCATGATCCCAGGGTCCTGGGATCAAACTCCACATCAGGGTCCCTGCTCAGCGAGGAGCCTGCTGCTTCCCCTGCTTATGCTTTCTCTCACTCTCTCTCAAATAAATAAATAAAATCTTAAAGAGAGAGAGATAATTGACTATTTAAGTTGTTGATGTTTGCAGAAGAGCAAAGAATAACCTTTATTTTGGAAGCTATATCAGGATGCTTCTGTTATTAAGCACCTAAGGATTCAATTCAAATTGACTTAATAAAGGAAGTTAATTGGCTTCAATACCTGAGAAATCCAGCAGCAGTATATTTTATGTATATGTGAAGATATATACATAAAAGTACCCATGCCATAAGTATAAATTGGATTTTCCAAAGTGAACACTCCTGTGGAACCAGCATCCAGATGAAGAAATAAATTTCTTTTTGTATCAGTTTTATTGAGATACAATTCACTTGCCATACAATTCACCCACTTAAAGGGTAGAATTTAATTATTCTTAGTATATTCACAGAGTTGTACAGCTGTCATCACAATCCGTTTTAGAACATTTCATCACTCCCCTACCCCCCATCCCCATTAGCAGTTACTCTCAGTTTCCCACAGCTCCTATAGTCCTAGATAACCACCAGTCTGCTTTCTTTTTTTTTCTTTTTTTTTATTATTTGCCCCAAGGGTACAGGTCTGTGAATCATCACCTTTCATAGCATTCACCAAAAGCACAAACCCTTCCCAATGTCCATAACCCATCCACCCTATCCCTACCTTCCCACCCTCCAGTAACCCTCAGTTTGTTTTGTGAGATTAGGAGTCTCTTATGATTTGTCTCCTTCCCCATCTCATCTTGCTTCATTATTCTTCCCTCCCTACCCCCCACAACACCCCACCCTGCCCCTCAAGTTCCTCATATCAGAGAGATCATATGATAGTTGTCTTTCTCTGATTGACCACTAGTCTACTTTCTGTCTTTATGGATTTGCCTGTTTTCGACATGTCATGTAAGTGGAATCATACAATATGTGGTCTTGTTACTGACTTCTTTCACTAAACATAGTACATTTTCAAGGTTCATCCATGTTGTAGCATATATCAGTACTTAATTTCTTTTTATTGTCAAGTAATATGCCATTGTATGGAAACACCACATTTTCCTTTCTATTCGTTCATTGATGGACATGTGGGTTGCTTTACTTTTTGGCTATTATGAATAATGCTAATGTGAGCATTCATGTACAGATGTTTGTGTAGACGTTTCTCCTTGGTATATACCTAGGAGTGGAATTACTAGGTCAAATGGTGACTGTTTAGTTGTTTGAGGAACTGCCAGACTGTTTCCAAAGTGGCTGCACCATTTTTCATTCCACCAGCAGCAGTGTATGAGGGTTCCGATTTCCAGTCTCTCCATATGCTTGTCAACACTTGTTATTATATGTCGTCTTGATTATTTATGGCCATCCTAGTAGGTCTGAAGTGTTTATCTCATCTTGGTTTTGATTTTTTTTTCCCCGATGGCTAATTATATTGAATAGCTTTTCTTTTTTTTTTTTTTAAAGATTTTATTTATTCATTTGACACAGAGAGAGATTACAAGTAGGCAAAGAGGCAGGCAGAGAGAGAGGAGAGAGGAGGAAGCAGGTTCCCTGCTGAGCAAAGAGCCCGATGTGGGCCTCGATCCCAGGACCCTGGGATCATGACCTGAGCCGAAGGCAGCGGCTTTAACCCACTGAGCCACCCAGGCGCCCTTGAATAGCTTTTCATGTGCTTATTGGCAGTTTGTATATCTTCTTTCGAGAAGTCCTTTACCCATTTAAAATTGCGTTATTTTTCTTTTTATTATTGTTGTAAGAATTCTTTATGTATTCTAGACACAAGTCCCTTATTAGATTTATTATTTGCAAACATTTTCTCCTGTGGGTTGTCTTTTCACTTTTTTTGTGTGAGAGAGAGAGCCTGAGAGCAAGAGCACAAGCGTAGGGGGCAGTGGAGGGGTTAGAAGGAGAGGGAGAAGAGGGAGAAGGTGGCTCCCTGCTGAGTAGGAAGCCTGACTCAGGGCTCAATCCCAGGACCCTGGGATCATGACCTGAGCTGAAGGCAGATGCTTAACCCAATGAGCCACCCAGGCACCTCATCTTTTCACTTTCTTGCTGTCCTTTGCACCTAAAAGCTAAAATTTCAAGGAGTGCAATTTCTCTAAGGAACCATTGCCTTATCCAATGTCTTGAAGATTTACTCCTATGTTTTTGAAAATTTTATGATTTTAGCTTTTATATTTAGATCTTTGCTCTATTTGAGTCAGTTTTTTAATATGAATTGAGGTAGGAGGGGATTAAATATTTAAATTTAAAAAGTGAAATCATATGAGTACTAGGAGAAAACATAAGTAAATATTTATATAATCTTTGGGTGCAATATTTTCTGTGTATGATACCAAGACAAAACATAAAAGTGACAGATTAGGCTACATAAAAAAAGGTACAGTTTTTATGTGTTAAATCAGAAAGATGGAAGGTAAAAAGGACCCTGGGGAAGAATATTAGCACGAATGCAGTTGCTTAAAATGTAATTTTGCAATGGCTGTATGATTTTTAAGTCCTAGATTTAGCATGATATTTGGAAACTAAATTACATCTAAGCATTCTTACTTAGAACTAGATTATAGTCAAAGCCTTGGTCTTATGGTGTGAAAAATTTTCACCAGATGTTGTTTTTGTACAGGGAGTAAACTCTCGAAATCCCCGGAGACCTCCACCTAGTTCTGTAAATACAGGAGGTATCACAGAAATCATGGCAGAAGGAGGTGAATTAGAGTTTGTTAAAAGGATCATCCATGACAGTTTACAACTCAAAAAAAGATTAAGGTAAGTTAGTTATTATAACACGGGACTATTTTTTCCCTGTGTAATTCTAAAAGAAACCATGTCACTTAGAGGAAATGTAATCACTGTAGTCTGAAGAATAAACAGATAAAAATGGAAAAGGTTGCAGATTCCACAGGCTGTAAGAACCCTGTTTCTGAGGATGCTCTTACACTTTTAATTGATTCGTGTTTCTTGTACTCAAGGATGGAAAGGAGGAAAATACTGTGTGATTGTATTGCTCCCATTGGCATGGTACTGTGGTGGAACAAAACTGATTCAAATATGGCTTTTGATTAGAAAACAGATGGGTTCAGATCTGTCCCATGAACCAGAATAAATTTGTTGCCTAGTCGTTGATGCAGTTTATGTTCTTAGAATTAGTCTCCTAAACAATGACAGATGTGAGGATATTGAGCTGTCAAGAACTAAATGAAGGGAAACTGAGATCACTAACCAGTTCCAGAGCAGAGTTAAGGCTATTCCTTTTTAAAAGCTAATTATTTCGGACAACACACCTGTCATTAAGCAGCATAAGGTACTCGAAAAGTGCTATTTGTCTCGCTTGACTTCTCACCCTGCCAGGTGTTGTTGAAATGATGGATAATGTGGTAGTTCAAAGGTATAAGGTTTTTTAACCCTAGGATTTAGTTTTGGAACATAGAGAAGGTTTTTTTGTGGTTTTTTTTAAGATTTTTATTTATTTATTTGACACAGAGAGAGATCACAAGTAAGATGAGAGGCAGGCAGAGAGAGAGGAGGAAGCAGGCTCCCTGCCGAGCAGGGAGCCCGATGCGGGCCTCGATCCCAGGACCCTGAGATCATGACCTGAGCCGAAGGCAGAGGCTTTAACCCACTGAGCTACCCAGGCGCCCCGTAGAGAAGGTTTTTAAAAACTGATAAAATACACATAACATGAAATTTATAGTTTTAACATAGAACTATACGTTTTAAAGTGTACGGGTTAGTAGTGTTAAGTACATTTATATTATGCAGCTAAGCTCCAGAACTCTTATAAAACTTAAATTCTCTACACATTAAAGAGCAATCGCTCATTCCTCCCTTGCACCCCAACATCTGGCAAACATCATTCTCTGTCTCTGTGAATTTGATTATTCTAGAGACTTTTTATAGTGTTTGACCTTTTGTGACTCGCTTCTTTCAGTTAGCATAGTCCTCAGTGTTCATCCATATTATAGCATATATCAATTTCCTTCCTTTTTAAGGCTGAATAATAATAATATTCTATTGTATCTGGCTACCACTTTTTTTATTCATTTATCTGTTGATGGACATTTGGGTTGCTTCCCCCTTTTGGCTATTGTGAATAATGTTGCTGTGAACACAGTTGTGCAGATATCTCATAAAACCCTGCTTTCAGTTCTTTTGTTATATAAACCCAGTGAAATGGCCAGATAAAGAAGACTTTTTTCTTTTTCTTTTGGAGTTGTATGCCTTTAAAGCTGCTTATTTTACTTAAAGGCCAATTCCAAAACCAATGAATATCCTAATTTGTTAAATGTGAGTTTATACATTTGTGGAAAGCAGCTGAATTATTGGGTGGTCTGCCTCTCAGAAGATTTATACATTGTTGGGCGCCTGGGTGGCTCAGTGGGTTAAAGCCTCTGCTTTCGGCTCAGGTCATGATCTCAGGGTCCTGGGATTGAGGCCCGCATCGGGCTCTCCATTCAGTGGGGAGCCTGCTTCCTCCTCTCTCTCTGCCTGCCTCTCTGCCTACTTGTGATCTGATCTCTCTCTCTGTGTCAAATAAATAAAAAAATAAAATCTTAAAAAAAAAAAAGATTTATACACTGTTGAAGCCAGAGGTTAATAAATTTCTGCTTTAAATTGATTCCTTCAAAGACCTATTAGGGAATGAAGAAGAAAGAGACTTAAGTTACACTGAGCCTTGAGAAGAGAAGAGTTTGAATAAGTAAAATAAGCTTAAGGGAGGTAACAAAGCACTGAAGCTGAAAAGAGGTAACTGAGGCCATGTGACTGCTTCAGAATCTACTGTTTGCTTTTGAGGGGACTGGAGCTGACTAGGAAAATGGGAAAGGTTGCTTTCAGGAGGCTTTTAATCAGTAAATTTCTGCTGTTTCTGAAGTCCCATTCAAACTACAAAAGTATGTTTTATTTTTATTTTTTTAGGGAGGGCATGTGGGACAGAGGGAGAGAGAGAATCTTAAGCAGACTCCACACCTAGCATGGAGCTCTGATGCAGGGCTCAGTCTCAGAACCTGAGATCATGTCCCGAGTCAGATGCTTAACCAACTAAACCACCCAGGTGGCGCAGAACTACAGAAATATGTTTTGAAGGAACACCATTCTATTTTTTTTTGAAGATTTTATTTATTTATTTGACAGAGAGAGATCACAAGTAGGCAGAGAGGCAGGCAGAGGGAGAGGGGGAAGCAGGCTCCCCGATGAGCGGAGAGCCCGATGCGGGCCTCGATCCCAGGACCCTGAGATCATGACCTGAGCTGAAAGCAGAGGCTTTAACCCACTGAGCCACCCAGGCGCCCTATTTTTTTTTTTTTTAGATTTTATTTATTTATTTGTCGGAGAAAGTGAGCAAGCACAAGCAGGGGGAGCGGCAGGCAGAGGGAGAAGCAGGCGACCCACTGAGCAAGGAGCCTGATGCGGGACTTGATCTCAGGACCCTGGGATCCTGACCTGAGCTGAAGGCAGATGCTTAAGCACCTGAGTCACCCAGGCACCCCAGGAACACTATTCTGAGGGAGAGAAATTGATCGGTATGTTCTAAGTCTGCCTATACCTGGCTCAGTGGCAGCCCCCAAATTGACTGAAAGTTACATGTTTGCTAGGAAGGATAAATTGCTAGAGCCTGTCATATGTCTGGAGAGTTGCCCATTTTGAGCTTGGTGTCATAGATGGAAAACGTCGTCCATTTATGATTTACTTAAAAATAGGGTTCAGCAGTCTTGTCTGCTCTGTTAAGACTTAGGCAGATTGAGAGAGATAAGAAGGAAGATAAGAGGAAAAGAAGAAATTAACTCGTTTTATTGAAAAGAGAATAAAGAAGAGGAGGAGTAGGAGACCGATTATCATCAGGTCCCAGAAATTCACCCAGATAGTTATCAAACCATTCTGAAAAGAGAATAAAGCAATGTTTTTTGAGAGTATTTCTTATATTGTTTACAGTTTCATATTTGTTCCATGTTGATTTTCATCTGTACATAGTACCAGTTCGTGTTCTACATATTTTTATAGTTGACATAATGTTTATATCACTCTGCAGCTCTCAAATTTTAGAATGCTATGAAAACTGCTTGCAGCCATACTTTGGAGATACTGTGGGTTTAGTTCTAGACTACAGCAGTGAAGTGAATATTGCAATATGAAGCAAATTAAATGAATTGTTTGGTTTCCTGATGCATATATTATATGCACATACAACTGTACCCTAGTCTAGTAACTATGCAGTAACATTATATCTTTAAAAATGTACATACCTTAATTTAAAAATATTGCTAAAAGTTGACTCTCATCTGTGCTTTCAGCGAGTTGTAAGCTCTCTGCTGGTGGGGGAATCTTGTCTCAGTGTTGATGGCTACTCACTGGTGGTTCCTAAAGGTTGGAGTGGCTGTGGCAGTTTCTTTAAATAAGACAACAGTGAAGATTGCTGCATTAATTGACTCTTTTCACACCATTTTTCTGCAGTATGTGATACTGTTTGATAACATTCCATTCACAGCAGAACTTCTTTCAAAATTGGAGTCAGTTCTCTCAAACCCAGCTGCCCCTTCTATACTAAGTTTATGTAGTATTCTAAATCCTTTGTCATTATTTCAACAGTCTTCATAGCATCTTCACAGGAATAGATTCTACCTCCAGAGACCACTTTCTTTGCTCATTCACAAGAAGCATCTCATCCATTCAAGTTTTATCATGAGACTGCAGCAATTGAGTCACGTCTTCAAGTTCTACTTCTAATTCTGGTTCTCTTGCTGTTTCCACCACATTTGTGGTTACTTCCTCCACTAAAGTCTTAAATCCCCAAAAGTCATTCAGGCAGGATGGAATCCGCTTCATTCCAAACTTTTGTTAATGTTATTTTGACCTCTTCCCGTGAGTCCCAGATGTTCTTAATGGCATCTAGAATGGTGAATCCTTTCGAGAAGATATTTAGGTAATATGCTTTGTCCAGATCAGTGAGAGGAATCACTGTCTGTGGCAGCTAGAGCCTTATGAAATATAAGATTTGAAAGTCAAAATTACTGCTTGATCCATGGGCTGCAAAGTGGGTGTTGTGTTAGCAGGTGTGAAAATAACATTTATCTCATTGTGGATCTCTATCAGGGCTCTTGGGTGATAACACGTATTATCAGTGAGCAGCAATATTTTGAAAGGAATCTTTTTTTTCTGAGTTCTAGGTCTCAATAGCGGGCTTAAAATACTCAGTAAACTATGTTATAAATATTATGTTGTCACCCAGGCTTTGTTCCATTTATAGAGCTCCAGCAGAGTAAATTTAGCATAATTCTTAAGGGCCCTAGGTTTTTCTGAATGTTCAGTGAGCATTGGCTTCAATTTAAATCACCAGCTGCATTGGCCGCTAACAAGAGAATCATCCTGTCCTTTGAAACTCTCTAGCTATTAAAGCCCTAGATACCTTGTTTCAATGTAAGATTGTTTCAGGCCCCTGGGTAGCTTGAGTCCCGCATTGGGCTCCCTGCCGAGCAGGGAACTTCTCTCTCTCTCTCTCTTCTTGTACTCTCTCTCTCTGTTAAATAAATAAATTTATATATATATATATATATATATATATATATATATATATATATAT